>DF242764.1:0-50734 GCA_000507305.1 Breviolum minutum Mf 1.05b.01 | reverse complement strand
GGGGGTTTATTAATCACTACCCCTCATTATTCGTGCAACATTTACGGAAACACGACATGTCAAAAAGGCAATGTGAAATGAATGTAAGCAAAGCAGAAGGCCCAATATGAGGCAGCTCATAAATCGATCAAAACGATGACACAACAAATGCTACTTCACACATGGAGATGCGCGCATGAGATCAATTGTGTAAGCAAGAATCACCAGAAATTGAAAAATATAGGCGGAAACAGGAACTTTTAAATATCCAATTTGCGAAAAACAACACGCAAAAAAACCTGTACACACATTTTGTTGCATTCTCCGGATGATTTCCATCATACAGGGAAACTGCAAACTCGGATGGGGTTTTAAACAGCAACTTTGAAAAATGCAGTGTGAAAAAACTTCCCCATGTAAAAACTAACATAGCTGGCTTCTAGTTACTCCGTTTCCAATAAATACAATCAACCAGTAGATTTTTCCCTCGCTGGAGTAAAAACCTCATCTATATGTGAGAACACCCCCTCAACCATTTGCCAAGGTGCAATAAGGCCAAAAATTCCCAAAAAAAAACAACATGCTGAGCATGCTAGGATTCTAGCCATGAATACTTCGCTGATTCACGTCCTGGAGCTGCCGACGCATGAGAGGTTTGCCTTTTGAACACGTCAATGACATGTCTTCAAAAAGAAAAGAAAACAACCACGTTCCCACGTGCATTTCGTGCTACAGTTGCCACAAATCAAAAAAGCCACAGTGTACATGTTTCATATCCAAACCTTGGATCATTCTGCACCCAACACCCAACAACTAATGACTATATAATGCACGCTTGGTTGATATTGTGACGGCCTTTGATGTATCCTTTACAGGATGGGATCCCAGGACGGACATAAGTTTTGTTAACAACCATGGTTAGTTAGTCTAGCAAGATCCCCCCGAAGTAACTGTTGTTTGGAAACACCCCTTCCTTAAAAATGGCCTTTTCAATAAATACCATGGCTGTTTTGAATGGGCCCTGAAGTTATTTAAAAAAAAAACACTTACACCTACAAGTCCAGTCCTGGGAGCCCATCCCTAATAGCTTCAAGGCTTCCCTTAAACAATCCCACCAGCCCACCAGTCCACTGCCACTAAGCGTTCCAAGGCAATAGGTTCTTCTTTCTGTAAGCGTTGACCCTGCATGGACGCCATGTTTTGGAAGCTTTCAGAAAAACAACGGGGACCATGTGACCTAATATGATCATATGGGATTTTTTCTAGTGGTGCTTCTGGAGGATGTGAAGATGGATATTTGAATGGTTTGTTGCGTGATACTTGATGCATGTCTTGGCATGCAGAAATGACATGATGGTGTGCTGGGTGTTGTTGTCTAAAGTGTCATTACAGCGCACATCACTAGCCTGATTACAACGTGGACAATGAGGCCGAGGACAATAATCACAATGTGGCCAAAAAGCATGCAGGTATGAATCGAATATTTTACGGTAGGTTTATTACAGCCTATACCAAACTAATGAATCATGTCTTTATCATTGAATCACTTGAATCGTTACTGCTACAGAATTTCTTCCAGCACACAACTTACCACCCACAGCCTTCCCCAGCACACTTCCCTGCCTTCCCGCTCAACTGCAGTGCATAAGCCTTGGGGAAAGTGTCATCACGAGAGTTCGCTAAGAAACATAGCGTAGAGTTGGCGCAGGGCTTGGCCACATTCGTTGGAGGGCTATTCTAGTTGCTGGTTTCAACCCATGAGAAAAGGTTGATTCCGATTGCTCTCCAACGATCTTCCTACCTGTGACACCAAAACCGGATGTAAATCACCATGAATCTGGGTGAATTATCACATCACATCTTATGGGTCTTCGCTGGGATGCTTTGCAGGGGGTCATTGTGTAAGTGGCAGCTCATTGTAAGCGTACTTGGCCATGAGAATGGCTATGAGAGTGCAGTTTGAAAATTGCATGCGTTGCCTTGAAACTGACCCCTTGGATTTGATGCAATCAGTCGATTCTGGAACGCTGTCGTCTAAGGAAAAAACCTTCATCAATCGAGGTATGTTCTTGACATTTGCCTTACCTCCACTGCACAATATTTTTCAAAATCAAATTGACATCTAGGGTTTCATTTCATCTATGATACTCATGACACACATAATGTTCCTTTGAACTGCTCACAATCACGTCAGGCGTGTGATTTTTCTCCACCAACGCGTCCAGTGTGTATGATGAATGAAACTAAGGAATTTCTGATAAATCAAAGAAGTATCCTCAAAATGAACTAGCCGAAGCATCTCTTCAGCAAAACTCCCATGCAAAAAGGCATGTATTAAAAGATTAAAAAAAACAGTGAATTTGGGCATGTTTCGTTATGGATCTGCTCGCAGGAGGGTACTTTGCGTTTTTATATCTTTTGATGACATGGTACTCAGAACTGGCATATTATGTAGTCAAATGATGAGCATTTCATGAACGATGCTTTAGGGCTATTTCACTCACATGAAACAGTATAAAATGATATAAAATGTAGTATTGAAAGGTTGGGTCAATATGCAGGATTCCCTGATCCTCAACCACCTTGGGTGACGTCAATGTGTCACTAGAGATTTGAAGGTCCAGACTTGTTCCTTCATGGAAGGTGATTCAGTGTCAAACTTTTCCGTTTAGCCATGACAGGGTATTGACTTGCCAAGTGATGCTGCGAAAGGTTCATCTGTGAGTCTTTCTCAGTGTCTTCGAGCCAGGAGTTGAATGTCCCAACATTTTGGACGATGGCGAAACCTCACTCCGTGAATGCTTGAATTGTGCACACATAAAATGGACTTGCACAAGTTCGACAACCGGACCAACATGCATCGTGTAACTCCCTGTCCAGTGCCACATAATGCCGTGCCGTATGCATATACAGTATCCTACAACACCACTTACACAGTTTGTCCCGATGCGCATGTCCCAGCTTCAAAATTCACCAGCTGCCAGGGGTTCCCCCTTCCAGGCCAAACCCCCAACCCTGGCACCATGGCCAACAGCATCATGCCATGTTCCCCGACAAAGGGGATGGATTCCTCCGCACGACGCACCGAATGTGCCGATTCCTGCAACTCGATTCTCACCGCCTGAGCTGCGGAAAAATGGTTCCAGCATCATGCAGGATGTTTTAGGCAAAAAGAGACGTGTCAAACGAGACATCTGTATCGGCGATACCCATGAATAGATGATGATAATGATGATGATACCAAATTAAACCAAAAGCTATGAGTTTTACATACCCTCAAGTCATGATAAGATTCCTAGTCATTCTGAACAAAAATCTGAAAGTACGTTGACATAGCCAGTCCTTGAGGTGAGGCGTATTGGTGAAATAGTCCCATAGTTACAGGACCAACAAACGAACATCAGGAAAAGGTATGACAGCAAGGATTGCTAGCAACTGAAAATACGCTTCAATTTCATCTTCATCGCTATTTTCCTGCTGAAGATTGTCTCAATGATCTCCCGCGTTTGAAGGCCGAAACTACTGGTCCACTGAGGACTCTGCAGAACCAACAGGTAGAGAATACATGTAAATGAAACTTCATTTATCTTCATTTGCTAGTGCTCACCCAAAACGCAGCTACACATTTCTCTTGCCAACTTAGTATGAAAAATCGCGTCCTCGATGGTCACTTGCCTCAAAAATTCAAGTGATGCTACTTTAGTATCCAAGACCGGACCCATGGAACATGACAATGGCCGCTGGCCTGTAGAAATTCCTCATCTGGTCGTGGACCATCATAATCCACCCTCGGGGGCAACCCGAGGTGGCAAGGGATAAACATGCCGAGGTGGTAGGGGAAAGATGGCTAGTTGGTGGTTTCAACCCATCTGAAAAACATTATATAGTCAAAATGGGAATCTTCCCCAAATAGGGTTGAAAATAAAACATATTTGAAACCACCACCCAGATGGACATTGTCATATAGGTGATGAAGTTGCCGAAAGACTTTCATCTGGTAAGCCATTTATTTTATCCATTGAAAATTGTTTCGAACCAACTCTTCAGCAAACGATGCTGAAAACAAAGAAACTGCTTGGTAAATAAATGCAGCCTACCCACTGGGTCCTTTGTCAATTTTGAGGGGGTTACAAGCTGACCCTTGATAAGGCAAACACCTCCAGCAAGCGACAAACAACTTCAAATCGACATATCAATGAGACAAAAATGTCTCCGCAATCATTCATCTAAATCCATCTCCATACATCTCCTGTCAACATGAGTTCTATACAAACCCTAAAACCTAGAAACCGTACACACGTTCCTCCGAAACCGAAACATCCTCGGGATTCACATCTGCAGTCAGCCGCCGAATCATTCTCTCATTGGCCACGTCTCACGAGAAGGGGAAACTTCTGCGGAACCGGACACTTCTTCAGAAATTTCCTGCCAAGGATGATTGGGAGTGCAGGAAAAAGTGTTTCTATCTTACAAAAAAAATGTGTGTGTGTGTGTGTCGTCTGTGTTCAATATTCAATCTATGATACAGTTGAACTAAGGATCCTTTCAAGGATGATGAACTGTTATACTGATACTTCTATCATCTTCTATCATTTCCACACCAAATGCCACCATGTTGCACATACTTGTGCCACCCTTGACCCATAGGGAGTTTGCAGGTCCAATTTTGGATAGCTGCAATCACCAATGGATAGAAGGGGCCTCCCAGTGTCATCTGGACACTGTTCCTGGTAGAATCACCCCAACTGATCCATATCTAAAACTAGTTGGTGGTTTCAACCTATTTGAAAAATATTAGTAAAATTGGAAATATTCCTCAAATAGGGGTGGACATAAAGAAATATTTGAAACCAACACCTACAAGTAGTAAAATCATACGAGTTGAGAGCAAGTCACTGCTCTTTGGGGGGGGGACCCGGTCCCATGCTGCATCTCCCTTTTTGAATTTCTTCGACGCTCAGCAACTCGGCGATCCGTTGATCCAGCATCACACGGAGGCTGGTAGTGATAGGAGCCGTAAATAATGGTTTAACTCCTCAATCTAAGCTCCCCTTTGGGAAGGATTCCACCAGCAAACCACCACTTGAGGTGAGGTCCAGTGAGAGAGCTAGCTATAGATTCACCAAAAATTTGCTTCGTTTTTAACCAAGATCTCTCAGGCAGAAGATTTTGGCCCATCTCAAGGGGTAGGTTTTGGATCGGATCAGAACTTGCAGATCAGGACTTTGCAATCCGCAACTGTTGTACTTGTTGGTACGCGTACATGCCCGAGCCATTGGCCAAGCAAGCACGCAAGAGCCTGAAATTGGCAGAGGCTGGACAAAAATTTAATGAGGGATTGTGTGGTGTGGGTGTGGTATGGTGTGGTGTTCCTCTGTGTATAGCCTGATCGTTCCTTTATCAGCTCCTTTTCAACCACCCAGCATCCACCAGCTGAAAAGTCATTGCATGTGACTTTTTGAATAGAGCCACAATCAAATAGATCAATCAGGTACCCCTGACCTCGCAAATGTCCAATTGCATAGCTATGGTATGCTTTTGTCATGCTTAAGCTTTCAACCACGCACTAGCTGGTATCTACACAGGATTGAATCTGTAGCAGAAATGAAGGAGACTCTGATTCTTCTTCCCAAAAAAAAAACTCATTTGGATCCTTAGGCCTTAGGCATCATCCCTGGGGATGTTATAAAACATTGTAAATAATGGGATAAACTACCTATCAACTGGTGCAGGATTTCTTCCATCAACAGTATCTCCTGGAGAACAGGTTTTCAAAATGAGGGATGGATGCTTTACCGAAGCATGAGCAGTGTAGTGCACACCTGGCAATCTTGGCGGCATGTTTTGCAGCCAAGGACACCCTGGCATCAGCCCCCGGTAAAGCATTTGATTGTGCCATGCGTTGCGCAGGAGCATAACCATACCTGCAGCAGCGGAAGCAGCAAACATGGCAAGCCCACATCAAGCCCACTACATGTCTTGGGCTTTCAACAGTGCAAATCCCTGAGTCAATACAGGTGAAAAACATCAAACTACTCTAATAGACATAATTTCCATGAAATTAGGTCAATACAAGAGACATCCTGTCATCCCCTTTTTTTTCATTTTACCATTTTGATTAAGGACATGTGTATCGGTTTCACTAGGAAAAAATCATCCCCCAAAATCCCCATGTTTTTCTCATTCCATTGGCCCCCCCTGGTATCAGGGAAAGGCCTCCAGCGCCCCGGTTCATGGCTCCACGGGTTGCCACCTCGGTGTGTTGAATCCGGTTGCAAGGCACCCAAGGCATGGAAGGTGTCCAAGGTACCAAAAACCACCGGAATTTTCTGGGAAAATCAGTATCAAAAATTATCTCATCAATCTTTGTGTGATACCCAAAAAATATATATGTAGCACCTACTAACTTGTGTGTTTTTTCTTGGTTATGTTTTTTTTGGGGGGGGGTGGGCACTCCCAAAAACGAACATCGCCCCGCTTTTTCGTTTGGGTTTTTGGTTTCGGAGGCACCTGAACAGCCTGCATCTGACTCTTCACCACATCCAAAGGCCATGCGACAAGCCAACCTGGGCGGTTGGAAGGTGTCGTATCCACCTCCTCCCAGGGGATGACTAACATGTCCCACCTTGGTATATCCATAGAATCCATGGGAATGCTATATTTCCCTACACTTGACTGATTTTTATGGTAAATGTAGGTAAAATATACCACACATTTGACATGGATTCTATGGGATAAGGAAAATTGAATCAAAATCATCGACTCATATCGACTCAATCGTGCTAAACTGGAGGGGATATATGATAATTATATGTGATTGTTTCCAAGACAATAGATATTTGATCAAGATTCAACCAGGATTTGCTGGGAAATTTCAGCGGGAAATTCAAAAAAAAACATCTTCAAAATCAACAGCTGGTTGGTGCTTTCAACCCATTTGAAAATTATGCTCGTTAAATTGGATCATTTCAGGTAGGGATGCAAATGAAAAAAAGACATTTGAAACCACCATCTAGACAGGTGTTTCTATAGGTGCTCCAAGTTTGCGGTTGGCGACTCTGGACCAACATGAGTGCAACGTCAACCCCTTCCCGAATCCGTAAGACACATGGGGTTTGGTTATTGCCCAATACGTTAGCAACATCCAAGATACAAGTAGAAAATGTGTGATATGGTATGTAAATTCCTGGCAATTTTCTGGTGAGAAACCAGCTGGATAGTGAGGTACACTTACTGTAATCCAAGTGTGGGAGACACACATATGCAACTCCAGGGTTAGATGGATCACTTATAAAGAACCTGTGGGCGATTAAGGTTTTGTCAAGTTTTGTCCAACATTGTTTGATCTACCATGGGCACTTGGAGATTGAAGGCGAGCCCTCAACTTTCACTGAAAAAACTGAAAAAAAACTGTCATTAGATGGTCTAAGGACAATATCCTTCCTTTATTATTACGTTGCTCAAAATGCACCAAAACATGTGAAAAATGACTCTGATTCGTGGGATCTTCAAAAAGAGTCAAAAAGTCAACTGGTTGACCCGGAGTTTGTAAAATGAAACCGTGAAACCTGCTGGACATTGGCAGCTTTCCAGCCGCCAAAAAGGCCTCCATGCAAATGCCAAGGTGCAGCAAATGGTGACACAACTGCCACGCAAGAAGGGCTGGTCGCGAAAACCCATGTTGTTCAGTTGATCCTCATGGTGACACACCATGGGCATCATCGACAATTGTGGCAAGCAATATGCAAAACTAATTGGTGGTTTCAACCCATCTGAAAATTACTACTCAACTTGGATCATCTCCTCAAGTAGGGCTGAACATGAACAATGTGTGAAACCGCCACCTAGAAAAGATTTGGGTGTAGTGTCTGTTCGGGCCATTTATATAAGACTTGCTGAAATTGCTGTGATGGATGTTTTTCTATGAAAAATGGAAGTTAAGTTATATGAGGTTATATCCCCTCCCTTCCCCTAGAGAGATTCATCACTCCATCAAACTGGAAGTCCAAGTCCAAGCTCTTTGGAACAACATTTAGGGTTTAGACCCTGGATCTCTTCAGTTTTACATATTTCTGGCACTTGTTGCCTGTGGCCAGTGCGGTACAAGACCTTCATAAACATGTCACCCATTTCCAAGGCAAGAAGCGGAGAGCGCGAAGAACATGGTTACCAGGATCATATTTCTGGAACATGTGGCCGAAAAGCCTTGGCCGTTGCTTCACAGCCCCCACAGAAAAAAAACATCTTGTTACCAGGGAAATCTTCAAGAGATTTCGCACACTGATCACTCAGCTAAACAAACTGAAAAGCGAGTGGCAATCATTGCTACGGGTCAGTATCAGTTTGAGCAATTATCGGAAGTGAGTTTTAAGCAAACGAAGGTAGGAAACAAATGAGCCATGCCACGGGCAAATATAATGATACGAATGCGTGTATAAACCAAACCTGTTTTAGGGAGAGAGAGAGAGAGAGAGAAGAAAAAAGAAACAAAATAACAATAATTTGATATACATTGTCGGCAAGCCGTAAGTCCCATTCAGTCAGGAAAAATGGACACATTGTCATTCTACTGTATCAGCTGTGACTCATCAATGCACTTACTAAGGCAAAAGTAGCATAACCTTCCCCTAAAAAAAGGGAGAAACTGTTGACTTTCTGGGCCAAGCTTTTTTCATGCTACCCAACTGGACCTTGCCAGGCCAAACAATCCAAGGATCCTTGCCACATGTATCCAGCCCGTAGGGAATCGAAATATGTCTTGCTCCATACCTGTTTCTGCGTCTTCAAGGCTTCGCAGGGAGTCTCCTCAAAGCTTGGAGGAAAAAACTGAAACATGATGGCACTTTAAACTCACCATCTTCAGCCTTTTAATGTTAGGTTTCCACTTTGGGTCAATGTCCTGTTTGAATCTGTTTGAATCTAACTTCTAATCCTTGAACATGTCGTCAAAAGCTTCCAAAAACACCTTGAAAAAGGTGAGTTCTACCATCTTCTATTCATCGTATCAGTGGTGAGTTAGCCCGAGGTACCACACTGGCGCGCGCCATGCCGGAGACCATACCACTCAAGTATACACGTCCATCAAGGCCCAATAAGTTCAGCGGTGGTAAGGAAGCGTAAACTCCTGGACTTTCTAGTGGTTTCATCAGGGTTTGGCTGATATATCTGATATCGTGTTTCCATACAGTTCTTGTTCTCAGGCGTTGGGTTTTTGTCCTTGTGGGGGAGAGAGGGGATGGTTTGCACAATAGAGATGCAAATAGTATTTCCATAAAAGATCATAAAAGGGCATTTGTCTTTTAAAATGAAAGAGACCTGGAAGTGCGTAACATACCAATTTCGACATCCCACAAAATGCTCCATGGAAATAAACATCGTGTCTTTTTGGATTGTCCTGCAAGGTCCGGTAATTCAACAAAGCCTCTCGAAAATCCACTTCTTGGAAAAATGTATAATTGAAAATACATATACATATTCATAGATCTTCTTGTAATTCTCATTTGGAAAATGTCGCTTTCACCGTTGAATGTTTTACATCCTCAAAGGGATTCAAAAAGGAAGGGGTCTACCTACAGTAGTCGCTTGGAAAGGCAGCCTTGGACCGGAGATCATGCATTCACTTTAAACAAAACCCTGCAAGGGACCTCCTTGCATCAAAATCCTGCAGCACAAGGAATACCTTTCAATTCAGTCTCATTCATATTGAAATGCCTTGCATTGACTTGCAATACCTCCAATGGAGGTACAGTCGCATCTTTTTACCTCTTAATTGTACTTCCAACTGTCCAATTTTCCTATAGTTTTTGTTCTTTGAGACATCAAAAATATACGATAAGACCCACAGCTGCATTGGTCCTGAGTAGACTGCAAATGGCAACGACCGAAAGAGAACTGACCCCAGCAGCACGGCAGCAGACCCTCCATAAACCGTACGAAGCATAGAAACAGCCGATGCCTACGGAAACCCAAAAAGGCGCAGTGGGAAGGAGATGAATAGGACCATGCCATGATGACGGCCTCGTTTTTTCGTCAACTACCTGAAACTATACTTAGTAAATACATGGAAAAAAAACGTCCGTATCTTTTCAGGAATTGAGAGGATACATTTCACCTTCCTTCCTCCAAACAGGTTGCAAAACACACCCTGTGAAAGGTTTGTTACATGTTTTCTAGTTGGTGGGTTTCAACACATCTGAAAAAATAGTAAAAATATTCGTCAAATTGGATCATTTCCCCAAGTAGGGGTGAAAATAAAAAGATGAAACCACCATCTGCCATCTACAAGGTGGGCCCCTACCCGTTATAACTGGGGTTAAAACTCGTTTTTTTGTAGGGTTATGACCCCAGTTGCCCATTTATAAGGCCATTTATAGGGGGTTATAACTCCATTCATGATAACTAGTGGAGGCCCACCTTGTAAAGCCATTGGATACTCCCACCTGTCGCATGCGTCGTTTCCAGCCGAGCCCAAGTCCGGCCGCCTCGGTCCTTGGTGTTTTCGGAGAAGATGTATGGGCAACGTTGACCCTCCCCAAAACCAAGCCAAGGTTTGAGGCATGTCATGGCATCTTTCATGTAATTTAGGGATGTGGGTGTATGCAAAATGTATGGAGGAACAACTGAACCCAAATCCTCTTGGAGAAATTGAGCAAACAACTCATCTAATGCAAACTGGCGAGAACAACAAAAGACACATAGATGGATGTAAGATCTTGGAATACATGGGGAAACTGACGCTGTCGGACACGCGGATTCATGAAATATAGGGTACCGGGCACTGCCTCGTGCAATTTACTATAATTGCAACACAAAAGTGCGTGTCTTCCTTGCATATCAACACTTCAAAAACATGCATCACATACATCATGACCACTAGTTGTTCAACCTTTCCATCACTTCCAAGAAATTTGGTTGAAAAGAGGTCATCAACCCTTTCCCCTCCCGTAAGTCATCACCGAAAACGGAAAATGTCCAACCCAGACTCTGCATCCATGTCTTGATGGTATCTAAGGGCTGACCCAGCAGAGTGGCCGTCATACCTGAGGGTTTCAACCCGCAAACTTGGCTGAAAAAGCCAAGAGCTCGGCCGCCATGACTTGGATGAGATGATACCAGTTGGTATATAAGGTTAGGTTAGAGATTTGTAAACATGTCGGTGTTTTTGCCGAAAAAAACCTCCAAAATTGGTGGAATCACTTTTTCCACTTTTTCCAGTGACATGGTTGATATTCCTTTCAAAAAAAAAAACAGATGATTCACACTAAATCACTATCTAGAAGTGCAAAATGGATAACTAGTAGGGGCTGGATCCGAATAGTTTACATGCACTACAGCATCTCCTCAACCTATTAATTCGACAATCAGCTCAACTGCATGTTATCTCCACATGGACATCGCCGGTGTAGACTTTGATCTGCTCTTAAATCTGGCACCCTAGCTTCGAATCGGACAAAGACATATATCCACGCGACACGAACCTCAGCAGAAATTGTGCCTATTCATACTTAGCTGGTGGTTGAACCAACCCATGATTTGAAACAATTGTCAAAAATGGGATCATTTCCCCAGGGATCGGGATGAACATTAAAAAAAGACATTGGAAACCACCATCTAGCCAACTTCATCACACCATGGTGCCATAGGCTGCTCCAGATGCCAAGGCCCATTGTAGTTCCAGTTGCCAAGGTCCATCTCCTGAGAAGCGTTGGAAAGCCAACCATGAATGAAGATGTATCTCCTATTAAAAATGGTGATTTCCCTGCTAGTCATGTTAGTTTTCGGGGTTGGGAATCCACAACTCCTTTGTTTTAGGCTTATAACTTATAACCCATATTTGTAGGGCAAATGGTAAAGGAAATCAATTCAAAGACTTACAGGACGCAGTCGAATCCACAAACAACTCCCATGATTGACATGATTTGATGAATATATGTCTGGTCCAATCATGGTTGAAATATGAGTATATCTAAATCTAAACGAAACCTCCATTGAGATCCATGTAGGGAAGGATTTACCAACTAAACCACCACTCGGATTTACTATAAAGTTCTTATTGTCAGGTCTCCGGCATGGGCCAAACTATTTGAGGCCAGTTACGGACTTTTGGCACAACAATCATAATTCACCCTACCTGGAATGGATTGAAATAGAAAAAGTCACCCCTTCAACCATTTTAGGTCAAAGTCCTTTGACAATTTGAGGCTTAACAAAAAATGTTTTCTTGCAGAATCATCCGGGTTGAAGATTTTCAAGCACTGATCTTGAGATTCGGAACAAAATCGTATTTCTGACCAAGGGTAAACCAACGAAAAACAACTTTTGGACCGACCACTTCAAGCGAACTTATGGAACCAGCCTGTGAAGTCACCCACTTTCATCCGTGGTATCAAGTGATGCTAGGAAGTTTCATGGTTGCGTCGTGACTGCTGATGCTTGGAATGTGGTCGTTGCACTATCGTGTGCATCCCGTCTTAAGAAATATTAGTCCAATGAAAAGTTTCCAAACAAGAGAACTCTGTTTTCTAAAGTGTGTTCAAATGATTTAAGATGTTTTAGCCAGCGAAATTAATATCATTGGTCTGTGAACTGCATTTCTGGTATTGTCACAGTTTGCTGCTATTGCTGTGCCCTGATGCTTCTGTTGATATCCAATTAAAACTGCGCAGCTGCGGGTGCAAAGTTGGTAAGAATTTGTTGCAGGCAATAGCAAGGAATAACGCCCAATTATGTCCCTTCATCCTCATGATGAAGATTGCCAATCCAAAATGTTGAGCAAAATTGAGTCACATATGGAAGTGCATGCCTCATGAAAAGCTTCACGACATGCAAATTTGCAAAGGAAACCCCCAAAGGACATGTTTAGCAGTGTTTCAGCATGACTTGTAAGAGTATAATATATATATATATATATCTGTATACACACACCACACTTGCGGCCGAGGGGGCTTTAATTGGGGGTGCACAGGAAAAAATCTTGAGGCCGGGCCATACCGCACACAGCAGTATCAGTAGTGACCACTAGGATGATCAGGATGATCCCATTTTTAGTACAGGATGTGTATATGAACCATCCCTTTTTTTTCTGTTGCTGGGTACCATCCCAAACCATATCTTTTTGTATAATGAGGTCGTTGTGAGGACTTGATTTCTTGAATGGTGACATGACCTTGTAAAGTATCTATCCCTCGAAAACAAATAGTAACGAATGTGAATGAATTATAATGAATTGGGATTTCTTCACAGCACCATGGACATTTTATCCGTTTCACTCACATCTATCACTCAATGTTCATGATGTTCATTCTATCTCACATCCATTGAATCTCCAAATAGGCACCAATCTACTATAATAGAATCGAAGGTCATTCTACTACCACCCCAACCAAGGCAGTTCGAACATGATGAAATCCCAATGCAATAGGGTAATATATATATATACAACATATAATTAAAATATATATATATACATAACAATAATCCCCTGGAAACTAACAATAATCCTACCTTAGGAACAGGAGAAAATCATATGACAAGAACTGCCAAATGGAATTTTCATCACCTTAGTTCCCAGGAGGGAAACTTAAACCCCCTCCGGGGAACTAACATATTATCCCACCTGGGGAAGTTCGGAACATCATCGACTCAAAAGTAGTTTTTTTGGGAGGGATATGTTAGTTCCCTGAAGGGTAAGTCCTGCATATCCCACCAACATGCGTTACCAACCAATTTCCCCCATTTCGCCTCAACAGAGAGCTGCGATGGCCCCGAAGAATCCTCCACCCTTCGGTCTCTTCGTTTTCCCTTGTTCCCCTGGCATTTCACTGTGATTCCAACATTCCAAGGTCAGGGTGAGGGATAGGAGTTGATTAGGCATACATGTTCGAAGCCTATATATATGTATGCTATATATGTATGTATATGTAGAGGTGTGCAAACATGTGCACAAAGATGATCGAACATTTGTGGAAAGGTTTGGTTGTTTCATTATTTTTGCTATACATGCTCAGCGTATAGATTATGCGCATGTATGGCTATAGCATGCTCTATGGCTTTTGCTGATTTCTTTGTATGCATGTATGCATGCATGCATGTATGCATGTCTGTGTGTAAGTACCCAATGGGTTCTCATAGGTGATGTCTGCTCAATTGACCCATTTCACAAAAGAGAATGATCCATGCGTGGCATATTTAGCTACATTTGATTGATTTTTATGGCAAATGTAGGTAGATATTCCATGCATGGAACATGTATGAGTAAGTAAGTTGAAGCGGTTCTTCTCTATGCTTATCTCTTCGCACCCTCTCGCTGTTAATTCTAGCTGTAATGCTTCAGGATGCTGCATTCAGACAAGTGTAGGTATCTCCCGTAATTTCCCGATAGTTTTTCGTAGACCTTTAACATAGGTGAACCTAGGTGACAATTTCATACAATTTCAACATCTTCCAAGCAATTTGAAAAATATGGCCCGTAAGCTTGGATCATTTCCAAAGGGGCGTATGAATGTCGAAACCAGCACCGAATACTTAGAGTTTCTCTTAACAGTGAAATCACTACCAAGTACATCTGTGACATTTCCAGGGAGCAAAATCACAATTAAAACTCGACTCTAGTCCGCCTTCGATCGCCTGTCATCAGATGTGATGGATGAATTGGTACTTGCCTAGTACCACTGCTTCGGGTGAAAGGCAGCTTCGGGTGTCACAAAAAACAAAGGTGTCTTCATGAAGATTTCACGCAGAAAAGCTATGAAATCAATTATGCCAAAGTTTCAAAATATGTATCATAGGATTGCTCTAGCTTTTTGGGTGTCCGCAATTCCATATTCTATAGATCGGCACGTGTTTGGGATGATAATTGATCATAAATCTGAAACATATCACATATACTGTCCATCAAGAATACCCCCAAATCACCTGATTCACCCACAACCCTTTTATCCTTTTAGGGTTTGCAAGATTTTGCCAAGGGGTTTCAGGCTTTAGGGTGTCTAGGTTTGCATTTTTTTACGGTTTAAAGCTTTTAGGGTTGTTTAGGGTTTAGTGCTTTCGAGTCTCCAGTGATTTGGGTTTTTGTGGTTTTAAGGGGTTGAGTATACGATTTGGGGAGTTTTAGGTTTAGGGTCTTTACGGTTTGAACCTTTTAGGGTTTTGGCCATTTAGCGTTTGTTTAAGGTTCGGGGCTTTCTGTGGAGCAGGATTGTTTTTGAGTTTCAGTTTTGCGGGTGAGGGCGTTTTGCTGTAAAGCGACATTGGTTCCTTTTACAGGTACAGGCAAGATGTGATACAGTTGTTTTAACGGACGATATATTTCACCAGAACCCCTGGCGTTTCGCCCAAGAAAGTAACCCGTCATGTTACCTCGGAGGTGAAGATGAACATCCATCCAACCGTTCACCGTTCACCCCCACAGGCTGAGATCCCATCCAACGAAGCTTTGCTCCTTGGCAAACGTTGGAGCTGAGAACTCGTTTCAATGGTTGATATTGCTTGATGATGCCACCTCCACAATCTGCAGAACTATACTCTTTTGACAATTTCAAAGATCGTTTGGAGTCATTTGGCCGGGGATACTGTATGATATTGTATGATACTTACTAGCTTTTTCCGAGATCCGACCCACAACGACCTGCAGTGGTCATTAAATACCTCCTCCTGGTCCTACTGGGTGACTCCCTCAGAACGCCTGTGAGTTACACTAAGTAGACTCGGCTTCTTGCCTTGGGTGTATCAACACCTGCCATATCCCAAACAAGTGAATCAATTCTTGCATCACTCTATCTGAAGAAAAAAAAGGACTACAAATAACCATGTGCTTGATGATCATGGTTAGATCATGGGCAAATACCAAAAACGGTTGCGCTATAAAAGGCTCATAGAAGGAAAAGAACTCAAATGTTCAGCTCCACAACACCCACAAAAAGCTTACAAAAAAAAAACATGTTTGAATTTCATTGGTAGAAATCTGTTATATCCATGACCCCTGACAGGTTGTTTTCCTAAATCGGGACGCATGGAATTGTATAAGGGAAGGGTTTGACTCAACGGCCAACAAGTTCAGCTTAGGACATTGATTCGGGGAATAAGTCAAGAAAACGTTTTTTTTCCTCAAAATCATCACAGGAAGTTTCCAGTTTGCATAGAGTTTTTTTCGGGTGGTCTTTCAAAAACACCGCTCCCCCCCTTCCAGCAAACGTCCCCACATTGCTGCACAAGTCGCTGGCTCTTCTTGAGCGATGTTGATCGGCTGGAGGCTTTTGAAGGCATCGGTAAGGCTCTGTTTGGGGATGTCAAGTGGGCTGAAAAAAATGTTACTGGTACTTTGATGATTCGGAAATCCCAGCTAACTAGTTCAGGTCAGTCGTTTATCATAAGTTATCAGCTTGCTCCAGGGCGTTTAAAAGCTTTGAGCGGTTATGTAACAAGTATAGACTTAGACATGAGCATGGTAGTTTATCCCACGATTTTTCCGACGTCCTACAATTTTTGACATCTCAGGTGATTCAGTCGGATTTCGTTGCGGGAGGCAAGGAAATACTATGGATTATCTGTAGCTTCTTGGTTTATCCTAAATGTCGCTAACTTACAATAATGATCAGAATATTCGACTTCTGAAATCAGTCCAACGCTATGTGTAAATAGTTCCATGCAACGGCTCTGGCCATGTTTGGCATGATCATGTTTCCCACCTTCAAATTTCAGACCTTGTGGCCTGTTGGAAGTGAAGGTTTCAGGGTGAGACGTCCCTGCAGCCCCAAAGGCAAAAAGCAAGATTCCTCTGCATGTGATGAATGAAAAGGACCCAGCATTGTCATGGGATGTTATAGGTAGCGGCTGATTTGGATCTTGCACATCTGGACCAAAAATCAGCCAAAGGAGGCAATCCAATCCATCTTCCCAAGTAGATCTATGCTATACTGAAACATGACCGGTCTCCTTTGCAGCTTCTGACTGTTCTGAATGAAAGAATGTATTTAATGAGTATGGGCATTCATGGAATTTTGCTGGATACACGCATCACTGTTCTTTTGTAGAAGGGACAAGCACTCAACTATCACATCATTCAATATCAACCACATGGGGGAGCAGCTTCAGGCTCGGAATCATCTCTCTTTTTTGAGGTGCTCAAATGCGGGCCACACCCACAAAGCATCCCAAGCTCATTGGCGTTGTACGACGTTCCCGCGCTATGTCGCTTGTAGCTCGTTGATAGTTGCAACTACCATCAGCTCAGACTCACTTTGCAAAACCCATGGATCAATGTCATCTTGTGTCAGTATATGTCAGGATCATCTTGATGAAACCTAACTTGCTCAACAATCCAAACGCAGCTCCTTCACACTTAGCCACAAACATACACAACTATCAGAGTAACTATCATGTGCTGGTTACCTGTATCTTGCCAGGTTACATCGCAAAAATACCTTTCATAATGATGGTTTACCAACAACAACAAATCTGGAGCTTCCCACGGAAGAAACCTGTCATTTGGGAAACTTCCAAATGACAGGCTCCCTTTCCGTGAGTAGTAACGGCTCCAGCGACTCACTCGGTGTGAAAAATGCGAGCCCGTGCTTCAGCCAATTCACCACCTACAGAAACAAACCCCAGGGGCAAAAACAATATATACAGGAGTCAGTAGAAGTTGTGTGGACATGATGGTGTATGCGTATCTTGATAAACATACTAATATGCATATTTGAAAAAAATATATACATATATGTATATGTAAATATTCTTTTTGGCAAAAAACACCTGTACATTTTTGGATGCACAACACGAACACGTACATCAGGTATGTACGAGTACGTACGTGACTGATGTCGGATTCAAACTAAGGCTGGCGACATGTTTTTCCTAATGAAATTAAGGGGAGAAGGTGGGTTCGTATTTGCTAGGAGCGAAGCGCCGTCATTGAGTACATTGACTTGACTGCACGTTGAACATGTAAAAGTCAATGCTCGTCCCCCTGTGGGTGTGCAATTGCCGCATTGCAACGACTGCAACTCACCCAAGGAATCATGTTTTAACATTCCTCCAAGAACAATCTTACAACATTATGGCACCGCGGAAAAGGACTTTTTTTTTACAAACACTACATGATAAAGATATATTAAAAACATCTGAAAACATAGCTACCCCGCCCCCGTTGTAATACAATGACAGCGTCCCAAAAAGTGGTGGATGGGATTGATGGAGTGTGTTTCTTAGTTTCATGCAAGCTATCCCTGGAAAGGCTCGGTTGGGGCAGCTAGCCATGATTCAAAAAAAATGCAAGATAATTCAACATGCAATGCTTTCTTGCATGATACTGAAAGATGCGAGATGTTGAAATTCAAACGGAGGCTTTTCCCGCTTTTTTTCCAAGGCATTGGAGTAAACTCTAAGTTTTTGACAAACTTTTTGGCTTTCCACTTGCACCTGCCGGGCGTGGCTTTTAGATTCTCGCGACGAAGATGGCCGCGAATGTAAGGATGACATCTCTAAATCGTATGTCCGTATGGCTCTTGTTGGCAGGAGGTGGCAACACCAAGCAACAAAAACATTGGTTGCCACCCTGAGAAGGTTTACAGGACGGTCAATAAACTACCAAAATCATCACAACAATGTGAACGACCTGAACTACCAGTGAAGAAAGTGAGCCCTGGATGTTTCCATCATTACAGTACCAGGAAATGGAACATACAAAAATGTGAATGCGGCAAAGTGATTTATGTGATTTGATTTGCTGTAGATCCTTTGTGTGAGATCTTACCAGATCATACATTTGGAGGTTGTCCTTCGCAACTTTCGCAAATATATTTAATCAGGTGCTATATCAACTATCAACGAACTCATACTTTGACAGCAAGCAACTCGCGGAAAATATATAGAAAAACAAAAATAAGAAAGTAAATGGATCGATGTATATATATATATATTGATATATATGTGCGTTTTTGTTGGTACAGTCTGCGCCAACGAGTCACCATCTGCTCAGGATTGGAGAGACCTCCCCTGGCTCAACATTGAAAATATCCGTCATTAACACCAATACCCAAAACATCGCCACTAACCTCAATAGCATACTCACTACTCACCACAACAACTTCTAACAAATCAGGTGCGCCTCTTACCCTTGCAAGGGTAGAGAAAATGTATGCATATGTTTATGTAGACATTGATGATTATATAACGATATGTATATCTAAATGTATATATATATATATACATTTATATTATTGGGCCCTGCCGAAACACTACAATAACGGATAGTGAGAGTTAATGCAGTTCCTGTTTATAAAAATGAATAGACTATTTAAACCCACTGTGAAGCAGGTTTTGGCAACCCCCATTAATATATACATACTGTTGTTGATGGTTCAGACATCCGGCGATCACCAGTTGAGGTTGGTAGTTTATCCCATTACTTACCAATGGTTTTTTATACATTCCAGGTGGTGATCGAAAAAA
Organism: Breviolum minutum Mf 1.05b.01; assembly: GCA_000507305.1. Classification (NCBI taxonomy): domain Eukaryota; class Dinophyceae; order Suessiales; family Symbiodiniaceae; genus Breviolum; species Breviolum minutum. The sequence continues at coordinate 31,306 of DF242764.1, read as the reverse complement.
AAAATTAAACCATCAATAGGTACCCTCTAGTAAACTAACATAGCAATGGAAAACTGCCATTTTTAATAGGAGATACATCTTCAAAGGGTCCATTTTCCATTGCTATGTTAGATTGCCGGAGTGTATGTCTTAACTGGTCACTCTTGGAGCTCCCCATGGTGATTCGGAGTCCGTCCAAAAAAATCCGTCATCAAGGGCTCGCACCTCATCAGCTCCATCATCGGATTCCGACAAGGCCACCATTTCCGGCCTCGGTGGACCCAAGGCACTGACAGATGCATTGATATGAATAAATTATCAAACATCCGAGATGCCAAATATATATATATATTTAATTTGTTTATAGATATAATATGGCACCAGTAATATATCTATACATATACATGNATAGATATAATATGGCACCAGTAATATATCTATACATATACATGTATATATATATATAATATTTTTGTGTCAAGTCATGATTCACAAAAAAAACAGTTGTTGCACCCAACATGGACTCTGCCTCTATCCTAATTCATCGATCGTTCACTTGGAAGGTGCGGGATATTCAGATCCACCAGGCTCCCATGTGCAGCTAGATATACATCCTCTTCACTTGACAACGACAATGATGACGTGAACAACTTTGACTGCTACAGCAGTGGTCACGTTACTTCATGACCAAACTTGTGGCCCCAAAACTAGTACCCTGCGTTTTGCCTGAGGACCCGGGCTCATCTTGAATACTTTCTGCCTTGCTTTCTGCAATGCTCCGAGGAGAACTGCCGGGGATACTCCTGCCCCATGGTGCCAATGCGTGGCACGTCTCATCTTGTTTACGACATATGCCAACAGGACACGTTTGCTTGTACTACAAAATATTTTGGTGTAGATGTTTGCAGCTGATTCTATGAAAACAAATCCGAGCAATCATATCGTATATCATGTATCTGACAAACTTCCTATATGTTTAAAACAGCACACATTGTGACTCACTATATGTGCCACTATAGAAAGCACGATTTGGTTGACGGTGTGATAATTCCGTCATTCTGCAAATGCAAATTGAACTTGTCCAGCCACATCAAAAGAAACAATAACACAACCTGTAGAGTTCTTCACTCACTATGTTTCACCCCTTTCACCAAATAGATTGCATGCTGTACTTACATTCATCTACCTTTGGTGGCCGCCACAGGACAAAGGTTTGTGATCTCAATCTACTTCCGTCCTGGGTGGGCTCTCTGCAACGCTGCGAGGAAGACCTTGAGTGTCCAAACAAGTGATTGTCAGGGGGAAAAAATCCCAAAGTCAGACTTCTTTCAAAATGATTTTTTGGAAGATTGATGTACATAATTTATTCCAACAAAATGGGAAGTAAACTATTGCCATTGGACATCTATGGAAAAAGATGGGTGACCATGTGGTATACGGTATATCCAAATATCCAGTGTGACATGTGATCACTCATTGGGGATCCACATCTTCTTTGACCCTTGACAGGTAAAGGAGGCCAGGAGCAAGTCTTTTCAGTTGCTAACGTGTTTGGGATATGTTGAGTCAGTTTGTTTGGGAATTATGCATCACGACATGACGCTTGTAGCCAAAAAAGTTGGCTAAGCATGGTTCAACTCAACTGTATATTTTTCACATTTTATTTCAATACATTACAGCAAAAAAAACACACACGAGAAATTTCTGGTCCCCTGACTTTCACATCTCTGAACCTTTCGATGGTCTCCGATTACACCTAAACTGGCAAAGCCGACGATTGCCTCATGCAAACATCATCCTTGCGGGGCATAGGTACCAGGCAGCAAATCTATCTTCAAAAACATCCAACATAGCCCCTAAGTAGACAGCTCAAGACTTTTGAAGATTATACATATCACAAGGTATTCACTATAGTGCTGTCATGGAGGCTTCAAAACAAAACACGACTTAGGGCATGACTATGATTGGATGTCTCAGTCTTTGATGTCATTCAAAAACCTCACTCCCCCCCCAAAAAAAAAAACGTAGATAGATATATAATTGTAAAAAAAAAAGGCGAAGAATATATATATATACGTATATGTATATATATATATATAAATATAAACGCACGTCGCTTTGAACACCTTCCACAAAAAAAACGGACCCAGAAAACCTTCGGGTCCCAAAATGGGATGCCCCAACTCTCAGCCACACTCTTCGGACTCATTGGGGCGGGTTTAGGAGATCCAGACCTTTGGCGGAGGGGCCGGGGTCCGGGAGGGAAATATCCTTGACATACCAGAAATCCCAGTGATCTGATTGCTTTTTTATATGTGTTTGTCTTGTTGAGGATTTGTTTCGTTTGAACCCGTCACCAAATAGAGGGTTAACCCTGGTTAACCTCTATCGAATTGCTTGGTTAAGAGTTCAAAAAAGCACAAAAAGAACAAGCCTTCGCGATTTGGTGCGACTTGACGCTAACATTTGGCGATTACCTGGGTTTGAAAAACAACTTATCACAATGTTGGAGGTAGAAATAAGTCTCATTCCTTTCAATAGGGGAGCTTTGTTGGTGCCTGAAAACTATTGCATTCCAGGTTGATGTTTGGGCCTTGAGTTGGGGCCCCGCGATGGGGCCCACACCTCGGAATTGCCGACACATCTGAGATAATTAGATCATTTGCTGGATTCTTGGGGCTCATCTCAACCAACTTGTATCATCACCCATCCCAACAAGATTTACCCCCCCACAATGCTAGAGACTAGAAATCAAGAGCCCTTTTTTTTGTTGGTTTCCAGTCTTCTCCTTCACATTTGGAATGGTTTCTGCCAGCTTTTCCTACCAAATGCTATGACATGGTATGACGTAGCACCTGTCCCTCTCTTTGGGATATTTTTTTCTGCGAATACGTCGAGTAGGTCCAGGCGAACAGTCCACAACGGGTGAATTTCCAAGGCCGTTCAGCGTCTTGTAGTGCTGGTTTCCCGCCCGGTGGGCGGGTTTGTTGTGATCGGCTGCCAATGGCCATGCACAACTTCTAGGGGGGAAGCAACAAACAAAGGTAGCAGCTAGTGCATGATTTAGGTGTGCGAAGTTGGTTTTAAGTATGGAAACAACACTGCGCTCCTCAAGGTGAATTTCAGTGAATTTCCGTCATCACCAATATGATTTCAATGCCCGAAGCAGACAGGGAAAAACCGCTTCCCGATCTTGGAAAGTCGAGTTTTTACTCAGCTTCAACCCCCATGAAGTCATCGGAAGTCATAATTTATACCATTTGGTATCGGCCAAAAAATGTAGCAAACCACCAGGAGACATCACCTCCATGACTGGTGGTTTCCCATTGACTAAACCTGAGCTGATAAGATGGATAGAATCATATAGAATCTCTGTTTCTACCAGAGGTTTCAAGGATTGTTTCAGGGTGATTTCAGGGATGAGCTGGGATGATGAAAATGAAAAATCCTATGAATAATCCCATATCTTCATATCTTCCGCTACGATTTGGCCAAGAGATCTGGTGAAACACTTTTTCCACGGCTCAGCATTCTTCGTTCAAAGATCCAGGCAAGGTATGGCGTGGGCGGATGTCCTTTCGTGATCACCCCAGACTCAATCTGAAAGGTGGCTGGCAGAATATCAAAGAATAGGGGCCATTCTCCAAACTTATAAAATCATATAAAATCAAAGCAAATCATGAGAGTTGCAAACAAAATTGCACAAGATAATATCTAAAGTCTAAAGAAATCATGTCACTGGCACTCCGATACTGTCACGGTTCCCTTTGGGTAGGATTTATATGGATTCATTGTCATTTCGGAGCTAACCTTCGAACTTTAAGCGGGTAACTTCCGAGGTGGAACTAACAAAAGATCTTTTCAGGACTTCAGCTGTGCCAAAACGAAGTCTCATGATATCGGTTTCTCCTTTGTTCCTGCTAATCCCAGAACAATCTCGCGGCACTAGAAACTGCCTTTTAATTGAAATAAGATAACCAAAAGTCTGTCGCATGATGTTGTCTTGAAAACTATTGATGTTCAATGACTTTGATTCGATGTGTATGCCTGAATTTTTACGGAATCTCCATTCGGAATGGATTCCTATACCCATTTGGCTCGGAAAGTCGTGGGTTTCTTCAACAAGATCTCCTCTGAAAAACCGGACTCTTAGAAATAGTAATCCCTGCGAGAGTCGTAAGCATCAAAAAATCCCCATTTACAGGGTATACAGTATACATGCGTCTGTAATCATATGTGGTACTCTAAGTAGATCACATGTGTGTGAACTTATATATAAATAATATATATTTGATTTAAATTTTGCTATATATAACATGTAAATACGTGTGTGTGTGTGAATGATGCCAACGACAAAAAAACACTCCAACAACAATCATCTCATAATCAACTCAAATCAAAAACAACAACTATCAGTTCTTGGCCTGCACTACTTATCAAGATGAACAGTTCAGTCATTGCACAGGATTTGGCTCATCCACAAATGACATGGTCATATCCCATTTGGATGCATTCAGTGTCAGATTCACTGACACTATCATTTGCTCAGATCTTTGATCATATCTCCCAGGATCTGAGAGTTAAGTTACTCCTTTTAATCTGAATGAATTTCAATCATTTTTGACATCTAGGAACCTAAAGCCAAGCGTTTCTGTTCACAGTCCTGTGTAGGTGGAAGCTGGGTGGGCGGCGCGATCATGCTCTTTCTGACCAGAATGGCTCCTGCAAATGAGCAGCGAAAAAGATCACAAAGGAACATCAGCTGAACTCCTCTTCTTACACGTTCATCACCTTTCATCATACTAAACCCCCTTCTAATAACAGGTTATATTTATCATATCATATAATTACAACTAACCTCTTAACCACATGCCCCTTTAAAGGAACTTCAAACCGCCATTGAACACCACCAGTTGACCCCCCCGCGCCTTGGCGTTTGGGCGCATCACTAAGCCCAGCCCGGCGCTGCGCTTCAGCCACAAAGGCGCGGCGCACGGCCAGCTTGATGCAAAACTTTCGGACGATTTGTCCCAACAACGGGCATGTCCTTAAGGCTGATGAGCTGGTGAAAATTGATGGTTTGATTTTTTGGTGGTGGGGAAGGGAGGTCACGTTTGGATGAGTTTGGGGAGTTTAGGTCCAAGAATGACTGACGCCCAAAACGTATCTATGATGCGTCTAGCAGTGCGTAGGCGTAGACTCGGTGCCCAACATTTTACAATGCAGAACATGGCAACGCAGTTGAGAGTGGCAAAATACGCAGAGAGACTGATGTTTTGCAAGATTGTCATGCTGCTTTGGGGACTGGGAATAAGCAGCAGTTCCTTCAGATAAAGAGGAAGGCCATTCCAGTAGACTTAGAGGTGTTAAACAAAAGATGTGATGTAGGATTGGGCCACATCCAAATATTACCAAAAAAGCAGTGACGCGGCTTCTCCCTTCCTTTATCTTGGACCTAAACAAAACATTCAGAAGATGCCGTACGGCTCGTCATGCCTCATCTTCACAGCTTCGGTACCACTGTTGGTAAGTTGTTGTTTTTTCATGGTTTTTCAACATACCGGAACTTGAACCAACCCATCATGGATTTCATGACAGGGTGACCAACTGAGCTACCCTCATCTCCACAATGCTTGATGGGATGCAAAATCCCAAGGGTCGTGACAATCCCATCATTCCCTTCCAAAAAAGGCCCCGCCCCCCAAAAAAAGTCCACCAATATCACTATAGGCCAGCGTCTTCTTGCGCCTCTCAATCACCTTCATGAAAACATCCCGGGTTAAGAAAAGGACTTCAAGATATGTCCTTGGTCGGATCGTGCGCCCGAGCCATGATTCGGTAAGGAAACTCTGGAACCTCTTCCCCAAATTGGAGGTCAACTTAGACACCCCAATACTGAGGGCCTACTGGTTGGACAATTGTTTATCCAAACCAGTTGGAATAGTTCCATAACTAATAAATGGATGTCTGGTATTCATGATTCATCATGATTCATGATATTAACAAAAATCTGGGAGGTCCAGATGCATACAGGATAGACTTCTGTGACAAAGCATCCAGGCTGGAACAAACGTGTCTTCACAAGTCGGTGGATGGCTTGGGGGAATGACTGAGGTAAGAACCATGGCATAGTGAGAGGGTGATGCAAAGTTGAAAACCTTTCCAAATACTTCTTACAGTCAATAGTTGTAATTCAAGATGCAGATTTAATCACAGAAACAACCCTGGCCCAAGCAAGCTACAGTAGCTAGCTGGAATTTTGACTCCACTCATGTCAAAAATATGGTAGATACTATTGTTGTTGATCAATACCCTACGGTTCTTCCATCACCATCTTTCACAACAAACTGAGCACATTCTCAGCTCCTTCATCTCTTCAAAGGAGAAAAACAGGTAATTTTTTGTATTTCTCCAACATCTCCCAACCTCCACAAATTTGATCCATTTCGAGAAATCCCAGCCACAATGCGCAGCCCTTGATCGGCCGAATCAGCTCCGTATCTGACAAGACAAAATCCTCGCCCCACACGGCACCATTCGTCCCTACCCGGCTGTTCAAGGCAACGATACCTGCCAGCTGCGTTTTTCCACCAGGTGGCATTTTTGTGGACAGGAACCAGTGAATGATGCAGCAATTGAAGTACTACGTTTATCATTTATGAAAAACATGGACATCTTTCAAAAACTTGAAAAGCTACACAAAAAAGCTTGTGAATACGGTAAATTCCGAAGGTAATCTAGATTCCCCGGCACGAAAATATTTATATCAAATCCGACATGTGCTTCTCCAAAGATTGTCATGCAATTCCACCCAATCATCCCAAAAGCTTCCTGCCTTTGGACACGATATATAGCACTTGTACGTTGTCGAAACGCTCTCCCTGAGCAAAGGCACCACACTCCAAGGCTTGCGATACATCTGCGATGCAAGCCCTGTGTGCATCCACATCGTCGCCTTGATACTGGGATGTTTGGATTGGCCAACATGCTGCTAGGCCCTAGGCTATATGCGGCATACCCAAATGTTCCAAATACAGTATATCCAAATATCATTACACACACCCTACAAAGAAAAAAAACATCCATGTCATCTACACCCTTAAAACAATGACATTCCAACTGGTCTTCCGTGCCGTAAGTTGGCAAGCTGTTGGTTTTTCGTTGGGGGTGTACTACGTGTATCTATTTACCGACGCAAAGAAATTCAACATATGGTTGCCTTGGAGCGTTGGGGATGACAGCCTGATACCTACAAGTTTTGTTGGTACATCCCATTCACTGCAACTTCGCAAAAAAACGAGGCGGCCAAGGTCATCTTCCACACAGTGCGCTACTGAGATGTGAAGCCAAAACAACAATGTGCACAATGTTTGCATGACACAATCATACAACAACTAACAAGATTGACCCGGCAGACTGCACTAAGTCTCTAAGTCTTGAACCATGGATGGGGCGTCGGTTGGAATAAGATTCAATTCATTTAGTATATAGTATGCTCATCTACTTCAGATATGTTTGCTCACCAACATTAAAGAGCCTTAAAGACTTAATGTTGTGCCATATGAAGTCACTATGTGCGGTACTACTCCTGCTCCTACTCCTATCATCATCCCCAACTCAGGACCACCACATCCCCACAAGACCATCGGTCTAACTCACCACCAAGAGGCCATTTGATTCCGATTCTTGCACGATGCCTTGCTACATTTTTGATGAGAAACATATCCAGAGGCTAGCAATGGACAAGGGTAATCCGACTTAAGAAGCACCACCTCCGATGAGGTTTGATTTTTGCTGTAGTGTTCTTTTGCACAAACACAAACACAAAGACAAACACAAGAAACAATGGATTATGTGTGAAATTTGGTACGGTATTAGATATGTTTTTGCAAATAAACATGGGATACAAGCCAAAGTGAGCCTTGCCAAACCATCCTTCCGTCAGGGATCTACTTTAATCCAACCCCCCAGGCCCTACCACTCCCAGGTTTGACTTGAGAACCATATGTAAACAGCAACATATCACCATTTTCCATGGGTAAGAATCCAGGAGTTCATCCGATCCATCTTTCCCAAACTCAACGGATTTGTTCTCTTCCCTGAGCCAAGATACTCATGAAGGTATTGAAGAACGATACTTTCTGAATCCAAGGAGCATTCCTGAGGAAAGTTGATGAAAGGTTTCAACGAATCTAATGGAGTCCAATCCTGTAGGTAAAAAACTAATCCCTGGTATGGTTTGGGTCGGTTTCTTCGTTTTTTTTGGGGGGGGTCCACTTCACAATATCTGCATTATGAATTCTATTGTCAGAAATCAATATCCACAGCGTATGGTTGTTATATAGTCTTTTTTTGAGGCTGTCAATCTCCACATTGCTATTCCATGACTTCTTCCTTTCTTCAACAATACTAGCTACTGGTCTTGTGGCACATGGTGTGGTCCATGTGAGGGGCATGATTCATCTACAACTTCCAACTTCGGCAACAAACAACATCTGAAACTGCTGGTCATCGGTCTGCCTCAAAACATCCACAAGTAGCAGGTAGCAACAGCTCCATGCACAACTGAAGGCAGCAGATGGTATTCAATTCATGCAAACAATCTATCATACACTTTGGGTATATCCCAGTTCCGCTGACTGTCAGAGGGGAGATCAATAACTTGCGGAACACTTGCCCCCCAATGAAAAACGGGTACACCCCCAGATAATACGAGCAGACGTAGAGTCGATCCACTACTGACATTCAGCCGCCAAGGCACACTGCGGTGCAAATCTCCGACTGCAACTGCGGGCTCATGCATTCACGGAGTTTCTGCCGGGTGACATACAAGGCCTGTTGGTTTGTTGCAGGGGTTGTTCCACGGGTGGAACCCAAGGGGTCCAAATCTCAAGAATCTGGAGATTTCGGTGGCGCCGAGATAATACACTTATAACTTATACCTATTGAGTCAACTGCATCATTAGTATTGAACTGATTATCCCTTTCCAAGATGTGTCCGGTCAAGTATTACATGTCAACTAGATCCGAATGATTCCCAAGATTCATCAAGGCTATTTTTGGTCTCCAAGCTCAGGGATTTCTAAATCCACAAATTTGGAAACGATTCCAATTCATCCTGAACTATTTGCACCGGCCGTAGTGAAAGTAGAAGGGTAGCCACTCCCGAAAGGTGGCGATTCTTAAGGGGCCATAATAAACCAATACATGGGAGTTGCGTTGCGCCATCTACTTTCCAGGTGGCATAGTCTTTTGTAAATTTGTTCTTGAGATCGCCCCTTGCTTCTTATAATTCATTATGATTTCAAGCGGCAAAATGTTCTGTCACTTTCATCACAGGATAGGATGAATTTGCACCTGATAGCGATTCTGCAGGAAGAAGCTACCTGGGTTTGTTTGACAGAAATCTCACACAAAGGAGGCACATAAACCACACATATACAAAAACTAGTCAGAAACTCAAGGATTCCCGTACTTCAGGGAAACCTGAGGACAGCACTGTATATATGTAGCGTATATATATATATACTATAGAATATCATCGAACATCCAAATCAAAAATGCATCTTGTTGATACTAGCTTCATCGAAATTCAAGACTTGTTTGCGCTAATCATTGGTGACATTCTCCAACATGAGCACATTCAGGAAGATCTGGACTTAAAAACCACCAGCTGCTACGCAGCGGCGATTTTTCCCCAACGACCAGGGAGGATTCCGCGTGACACCGGAGATGATTCACCCAGAAAAAGGGCAAATAGCTATCATAGAACTTCATCTATCATGGTCCAGGACCTCCTAAAAGACCTTTCACAGTGAGCAAAGTTGTTAAAGTTAGTACCAATCACAATCCATAGAAACCATGCGACACTTGAGGTGGATTGATGGTCTTCCTCTACCACAAACCCATCCATCCGTTGAACACAAACGTGCACCAGCTGGGATGATTGCAGTAAGCTGAAGCTCAAAACGTTGAAATTAATGTGTTCATGAGATATTTATCATAGATATTTACGGTGTCAACTGGTTAGCCGGAGTCTGTCCATCTAGGAATCTAGGATATCAACCGTGAGCTTTTCTGACTCCCAGGTGCGCATCCGACAACGAAGGGAGTAGGGCAAGTTCTGTTCCTTCATCATGCGGTTCAGCTCCGTCATCTTCTTCCGGAAGTGCCTTGCATCCAGCTCAGTACCCATAGCATCCATGGGAATGATATATTTACCTACATTTGGTTAAATTTGTATGGTACATGTAGGTAAAGATACCATACATGGATCGTATGGGGTATGATATCAAAAAAAGAAAAAAACATATCCTGATATTTACAGCAAGCTCACCCCCAACAGAAATAAACCAAGGCGGCCGGCAACTGTAAAAGCTGGTGGTTGAAGCACTAGCTACTACAAAACATCTGGAAACACGGCTGCATGAATGTATATATATATATATATGTATATTCACATAGTTATCGTCTAAAATAGTCTAGATCTATATCATATGAAGCTTTGTGATGGTTTGTGATGGTTTGTGTAGTATATAGTATATACATCCATCGTGTGAGACACATCTTCAGTGAGATTCTGGTACAAAATCACATCAAAAAAAATATACTGGAGCATACTTCATCCACACAGACCTAAAGCAAGTAGTATGGCCTGGTAGGCAAACCATTGCGTTGCCCCATTTGAACATGTACCTGTTTTGTACACTGGTCCATCACTGGGCCTCATTGCTCTTCTTCCTTCCATTTACAGCGACTTGGACTAATCTACCTGTAGCACCTTCACAAATGGTTCCATCCTACACATGGGGATAAGATTAGGGAAATAAAAAACATGGCCAAAAGGAACAGAGCTACCCCGGTCCTACTCTCATATGTTTGTTTTGGAATCCTCACTTCCAAGTTGCTGAGTCTCGGCATTCATATCCTCAGTTCGACAGCACAGTGGCGCTCAAGTCATGCCGGATTTTCTTTCGTGATTCAAAGATCTGAAGCAATCCACAAATCTACCCAGGGATCTGAATCTTCACTAGATAAGTGAACCGAATATGTGTACTACTTACCCACCGATCAATAGGTACGGTACATTGAATGAAAAGCATGGTTTGATTCATGGCGTTTTGAGGGCAAACTGAGAAGCCTTGTATGACGACTATAGATGCTGTGTCATCCATCCCTTGTCGCGGATGCAGAATCTCTCCCATTCACATTGTCGAAGCTGTATTTGATGCCCATCACACCGGTGTCCATTCTGAAACCAATTTTTCCATGAGCAGCTCCATACAACCAGCAGCAAAATTAGTTCAAAAGGATCGCTATCAAATTTAGGCATCCCAAAGCCGACCTGGTTCATTGTTAGGCTTCATGAAACCCTCCTCTTGCGTACATATATACATCTATGTATATAAATGAATATATATATATATGTATATATATGGATATTTATGTATATTTATATATGTATATAAACAATCCATATGAGGGGGCTCTGGCCTTTCTCACATGAAAAGGATAGGTCCTACAAATATGGCCTCTCCAAATGGAAGGGTCACCCTTCATACCACCATGATCTTAAAAGCATCTACAAGAAATAGTCCTCCAGACTCTTGCCCTTCACAATCTTCACACCTCTGGCCAAGCATCACTCACAATAGCACAAACCTCACCAAGCACATAGGCCCAGCACAGTCCCGCAGTTAAAACAATGAGGGTGCATGCGACACGTTCCAAAATGTTCCTTGGAAGGGCGTACAACAACGGGAGCATGTTTTTTGCATGCTGGGCATGACTTTTCCTCGTTTCTAAGCTTCAGAGTTGGATGCCCTAGATGTTGCATCCACACGAAACATACATCGATCGATGTGCATTCTCATTCATGATGGCCCTACTTGATGTTTCTGCCAAACGTCTGTTTCCTTAAAACGAAAAGCCAAGGTCTCTCTTAAACAAACGAATTGTTGGACAATAGTTGTCGTGGCTGTTGTTTTCCTCTGCTTGCTTTTTTCGATTGCCTGCTGCTTTTGGTGTGTTTGCTGTTGGTTTTCCTCTTTCAAAAACGGCTTCTGCGTGCGGCTTCTGCGTGCGGCAAAAGATCCAGGCTTCCGGGCTAGCGTTACCATTTTGTTTCTTATATTCAAGGGGCGTTATTTGTTTGCAAATCATTTTGATTCAAGTGGAAGTTCAGAAATGGCCAACAAATGCAGCAGGACACGAACACTTTCACATACAAATTTCAAAGAGGCTGAGTTTTAACAGCTGCTCGAATAGGGTTGGGCCCCAGCACCGTTTCTGGCCTGAAACAGCAAATCATACGCAAAATTGGTTTGCCAGTTTCAGCCCTTTGTTGTTAAGGAGGGGCCATGCTTGCGAAAATGGTACTGCACTTTTTGGATCCGGCTATGTTCCCAAATGCACTGTATAGCTTCGTGAAAAATATATGAATGCACTTGCAATGGACACTTAACACTTGTGCTCACATGCACTTTATCTACATGGGTGTTTCCAAAAATGGTGGTACCCCCAAATCACCCATTTTAATAGGGTTTTCCATTATAAACCATCGATTTTGGGGTGCCATTTTTGGAAACACCCACATATGTATAAGCTTGAATATCGTGTGGAACGATATTAAACTGCAGCTTTCTGAGCTGTCATTGCACCTGAACATCTTCACACTTTTTCAAAATCTCCAAGGTTCTTTGGTCCAATGTCTCCATAGCCGACTGAAGTCATTGTATAGGTGCAAAAGTAGAGTGAACTGATGTAGGTTCGGACGGGTGACCTCCAGTTCCACTCAATAAACGATGTAAAATGCATGTAAAATGCCACAAAACCACCTGATCTCCTTTGAATTCTATTCAGCGGGGAGGCCCCAGTGTTTTGACGTCTTTAAGAATCTCTGGAATATCATGTAGGTACAGCAAAGAATGGTGCAACTGGTGCAAGCTTCAATATCGTGTCATAACTAGCAAGCCGCTAACTGTTACCTCCACAATCCTCTGGCCAAAAAACTGGGGGTGCAAATTGCCCTCCACCCATCGATCCGAAAAAAAAAGACTGTCAGCCAAGCAACTCCACCGTTGAGATGTTCCAAGCATCATCAATCGCCTGGATATCATCAATCCAACGTGGTTTGTTCTCATCAGCAAGCTGGAGCGTCATGGCCCAAATGCCTCGGGAGGCATTAATAAAAGGACTCACAAAATCACTGGTGGCTTTCATGAAGAGCCAATGCTGCAGAACAGCCACGTGGCATGTTTCATTTGTCTATCCTCTGTAGGGATTTACTGTGTATCTCCAAAACATTGAAGATACTAGTCAAACTAAGAAACATGACACAGAATGATATGCGCAGCAAAGCATATCATGCTCGCAGATATTTAAAGATCATGTCATATCCAGGACAGCTGGTAAAATCATGATTAGTTACTAGTTACTAGACTTCCCTGCAGCGACTCCTTTAGTGTGCTGGCACAGATACAAGCCAGCCAATGGCAAACCAACAGCAAAATGCATAAAAAACCTCGGCGGCATTGACGAAAATTAGGAACGTCCCTGTCATCCAGAGCATGACAGAGCTACTGGACTAAGCACAAAAGTTTCAGCAACATTCATTTTCAGAAAACATCAACGGGGTCAACCAAAATCCCTAAAAATTTGGCCCACAAAGATCCACAAATCATGGAGGTCAACTCGGATCGTGGCTTCTTAGGGGCCAGTGGCAAATTATTTGCAAATCTTGGGGCTCTAAATAGCTGCCCATTCTTCATATCCGTGGTTAAACATTGAGGTCTTAGTTACAACCAAACAAGCGGCCGACACCGGAAGTCCGTCCACAACTCCAATTGAAAAATCATCATGTGACGCCAATGGTGACATATTATTTAATGCTTGAAAAAAACGGGCGGCTTCGTAGCCGTTACAACTCTCAATGAGCTCATGGATTTTTTCTAGAATAAATGCATCCTTGAAACGGAATAGTGCAAATTGCTGATAAGGAAGTGAGATGGTAATCTCCACTCTGTGGAGCCATTTGGAAGTCTTCAAAATCCTCATCAACTTCAAGAGCCTCAGGGGAGGTGGGTTCGGTGGGCTTCGTTGGATGGGTCAGTGTTGTAGGAGAACATCCAAGCAACGAATGGTGTAAGCGACGGAGAAAGTTACAAAGCAAGCGGAAATCACGACACAAAAACTAAGTGACCATTGAAGATGTCTTCTCTCTCCGTCGAGACAAACTATATTGAGTACATATGATATAACTACTATAAATCTGTTGTTACTTTATGCGACAAAAAATCCATTCGCCGCATGAAGCAATCAAGGGGTTCCAGAATGAACACTTTGTTCAGGGTGGTCTTGACTGAAACCTTTGAAACAAAATCTTCCTGCAGGGGCATCTCTCAATTGCACTCCTGAAAGAAAGGAAATCTCCAATTCTTTTCCAGCGCGTTCGCAATGACATCTAAAAAACACCCCTCCAACTTGAACCACCCTTCATGATTCATTCCACATTTCTCCAACATATCGCTGACTCATCAAACAAACCATCCAAATATTCCAAACCAATCCTTCATGGAACTGGTTGGTTTTTTCCAGCACCTTAAAACATGAAACTCTCCAACTGCTTCAACTGCCGCTGCGACCTTCATCCATATTTCCCCCGACTCCCCGGTGGCAAAATCACTCCCCGGCACAGCACCTCAAGGTTCGAAAGATTTTCGTCGCTTTAAAGTCACCCACCTGAGTCGGGCTCCAAAAATTGCAGGTTTGTAGATGTAAAAAAGGGGGGAACCAGCAAGCAGGTTCCAGTTCCAGCCGTTCGTTTTTTGGGGGTATATATGAAAACTATCATATGGTACATACGTACTTCTATCAACATTTTTGTGGGGGATAGATTTTTTGTATGCCACCCCATGCCTTAGATATTGTAATGACGTTCGGGTGGTTTGGTCAATCCCCCACCACAACCCGCATTTGCCACCACCTCAGATAATGTCGATCAGACATAAAGCCCCCAACCCTGAAATCAAATCAGGGAAAATCATGTTTAAAAAATTCATGTTTTCACTTTCACTTTCACTTTCATTGCATGCACCATGTGCACCCGACACGGATGCTGCGGCGCATTGCCTCTGTCCCTCTGCAGGCTCTCGCAGAAATGAAAATTAAAGAATGTCTTGCAGCCCTTTGAATGCAAGGATGGACACCAAAATTGGCATCACGTACATAAAAATGATGAAAAATGGGAACCCTCCAACCAAATAAAGAAAAAGTGAGACAAACACTCGCTTACCTCCGGGGAGGCACTTGTGAAACAAAAATCACCTCATCATCATCATCGCCGTCACTACTAGCCACAAAGAAAACAGTACGTTTCATCTGCTTTCGCAACTTTCTGTGGAAAAATCCTTCGGCCGCATCTAAGACACATTTAGATTGGGCAGACCGTACTAAATTCATCCAAGCATTGGGGGCTAGTGCAGACACCACTCGTTCATGCAGAATTTCATTCGACACAGCCAGGCTCATCCGCGCAATTCCTTTCCAAACGACCTTTTGTTGTATTTCTGTCAGGTAAGGTAAATGACCCATGACAGAAAAAGCAGTTACAATGCCTTCATTGCCAAGCAAATTTGATATCTTCCTTTGAAAATTGAGTTTCTCTTCTTCGCCACGCGCACATTCAATAAGAGCATGCCTCTCATCACCAATAATGTCACAAAAAATCAATCTCCGGCAGCGTTGACAAAAACGTTGTTCCCTGGGTTTCCTTTCATACCTTCCAGTCTCAACTTCTAAGCTGTGCGAGGACAAGAGCCATTTAAACAACGATCTTCCTGCAGCTTCGCCCAATGTCATGTGTAGTGGTCTTGGACCGTCGAAATCAGGAATCATGTCAAGGAGGAAACTGTATTTACCATGTGCTAATGAGGAAAACAACTCCTCCACTGCCTTTTCGCGACATGTGTCCAATATATATTGTCTCCAGTATTTTGCACGCGTGGCATCCCATTCTAAAACCGCGCTTCTTCCACCCAATTCCTCAAGGATACCAATATTGTCGAAAAGAACTATCATATCATTATACCAACCTTTGGACTGTTGACAAGACAAATCTTTCCAATGTTGTACAGCGGACTGTTCCAATGTCTTCGTTGGATAGCACGCTGATCAAAAAATCAAAAGCTAATTTGGCTGCATCAACCCATAAAGGCACTAACCCAGCTAACCAAAGCATTGCCTCAGGTTTCGTGCGGGCATGGGCACGCATGAGAATGCAGAGTGTTCTTTCTTCAGCTTTCTGTACCACAGTTGCCTTTTGCCACCCCCACACATCAGCCCCAAAAAGCGCAATGCTGCGAACCTTGGCCACATACACCTCGCGCCGCATAGCAAAGGACATACAAGGATGTTCTGAAAACATTTGTAGACAAGCACCCCCAGCTGCTGCAACTCGCTTGGCAAGGTATTCCCAGTGTGCATGGTACCCCTCTGCTTCTGCTACAAAACCAAGGTATTTGACGAAGGGTTCGGCCGATTCAACGATTTTGCCCCGTTTGCCGTGCAGTTCCCATTTTTGAGTTTCCCTCCCATGGTTTCTAAATACCGCAACAACTGTCTTCTTGTATGAGACGCGTAAACCGTCAACCTCAGAAACTTGCTCTATACTCTGGAATTGCCGTTGTAGACCAGCTTCACATGTATTAGCTGTCAGCAAGTCATCGGCATACATCAGCAGGTGTACAGTTGTTCCACTGATAGAAATTGTACCAGTTCGTATCTCTTGCAGCGTATCCGCCTAGCCAACGTCTACATATAATGTGGCAAGTTCGGGGGACCAGCCAGAACCTTGTGGAACTCCAACCAAGACACGAATGGGTTTTCCTATTGTACCAGCAAAGGAGACCTTCACAGAATGCGTGCGAAAAAGTTCTTTCCACAGCCCAATGACGTAGTCCGGGATACCAGCACATAGCATTTTCTTGAACAAGCGCTCAAGTCTTAAAGTATCAAAAAATTGTTCGAAGTCAACCAGCAAAAGGCCACATTCCTGTGAGCATGAGCCTGGTAACGTGTCCAAAGGCCAAAGCGCCTGAGACACCATAGCAAGTAAGATGAAAATCCGAGATGCTGCACGCTTCCCTTTTCGAAATCCTGCTTGGTAGTCCCCGGCGCTCCAGTAAGGCCTCATCATCAGCGAACCAATTTTTTCAAGCCTCTTGCGTATCAGGCTCATCAAGCTGAGTTTTCTATATTCGTTGTGGGTGGCGCCAGTCTTGCCAGGTTTCAAAATAGGTTTCACCAAGGAGCCTCTTTGATATCGAGGAATTGTTCCATACATTGCCATCAATCTCAAAGCATTTTTCAAATCCGCAAAAGAGGAATTTCCCATCCTTTTCAGTAGCATCAAAAGTTCTTCACACCAACCATCTTCTCCTGTAGCTTTACAACGTTTCAATTTCCAAAGTTCCGGCGAATCCATAATTTCGTCTGAGATATGTTTTGAGGGGTATGGGTAAATGAAGCAAGTTCCCGCGCCCAGGCCTGACTTGATACCTCATCATGTGGGAACCCAACCTGAGCAACAGCACGAATACCATCTTCCAGCATTGTTATAGTCCCAAGTCCATCATCTTCAACCTTATTCGGCTTCAGCTTCTTCCACATTGCGCCACTTTTCCCGGAATCTCTCAATCGGCTGATTGCCTGCCAACCACCCCTTTGATATCTCCGTCTTTCTTTTTGCAGGAGTCTTGATAGGCGCTTCTTAGCTTCCAACATGTTAATCCTTTCAATTTTTTCCTTGTTGCAGTCATGTCTTTCTCGCCGCCACCTCCGTTTTTGCCGAAGGAAAATGGACTCCGCAAACCTAACCGGCCCCGATTTCAGAAGTTGTTGGGATCTACACCTGTTATTTTGACCGGTAGTGCTTTGCCATTGTACAACAGACAAATCTTCGATGGCACCAAGGTATTCAACAACACATTCTTCAACTTGAGTACGGCTTGCAGCAGGTTCTGCAATCAACATGTCACTCATGGCTAGGGATGCCGCTTGAATACGGGGATTGCGCAAGTATTCCGCCAATGACTGTTGCAATGCAGTGTTGTCATCTAAGGTAGCTAGTATAGGGCCTCTCCTCATCTTCCAAGTATGTTTTTTGCTTCCCTGGGACCTAAGGAATTCAAGAAAACTGTCTTGTGCACTAGGTTGTAGCCAGAAGCGTAGACAAACTTTCACCATAGCGTGATCTGATTGGGAAAGCGGACCACTAAGGTCGCCAGCCACTGCAGCAAGTAATATCTCCTCACTTCCAAGCCAGGTATCACAATTAGACATGCCTTGCTTCGCAAAATAAGTGCACTCGTTTGGTATGCAGCGCCCATTCAAGACCCAAAGACCTATCCCGCGTGCCCATGACAGAATTTCATCCCCATTGCTGTTGATGAGCTTGTCACTATTGGGTTCCCTTGGCTTCACTAACAACCCGTTTTTGTCCAATGAATCAAATTCATCCGCAACCGACATAATATCATGGTTGTCAAAATCAACAAGTTTTCCATCGCATGCATCTCCAACTCTCGCATTAGTATCACCTACCACCATCACCAATCCAGAGCGCGACAGTTGAGAAAGAAGAACAGGGAGTTGTTGCGAAATGTCTGCTCGTTCAAGAGCAGCCTCCTTTGAAGATATGGATGGACCAGCTGGAGGAAAATAGGCCCCAACCAGAAAAATTTTGTGACCTCCTCGCTTCCTCAAGTCAACTTCTAATACCAAAACACCACGAATATCAACCGTAAAGTTTCGAACATAGTCAGTGTGTCTTTTTGCCCAAAACCATGCCACACCTCCGGCTTTTCCAGCAGCACGATCTTTTCGTTCTAAATTGAAATCACTTGTCAAATCTAAATTCCAAATTCTTTTCCTGTGAGTTTCAGCGATGAAAATAAAGTCTTCTCGCCTTAGGCGAGGGAGAATAGCATTATCATTGAGTGTTTGTTCAATTGAGCCTCCCACATTCCATCCAAGTACATTCACCTTTGTCCATCCTCCTGCACGTTTTCTTTCCTACTCTGTCATGTTCTGCAAGTCCTCTGCCTGCTTCAACTCTGACTTGTCCTTTTTCCACAGGACCTGCCAAGACATGTCATCCCTCTCTGCTACAATCACTCCACGTATCTTAATCTGCCCTTCTCTCTTGAAAATCTTCACATCACCCTTGTCGCCGGTCCACTGGGCTTTTAGTTCCCCAAAAGCCTGACGAAGAGCCTTGTTCTTCTTCAATTTCAATCTCTGTTTCCGCATTGTTGAGATAAATGTTTTGATCATGAACCTTAAGACGCAACTCCCTGGATTTGGCAACTGCCGCCTGTCGATCTTTGACACTGTTAAATGTCAGCATTGCCTTGCCCAAACCTTCCCCGGATTTGTTCTTGAAGAGCTCTACCTCCTCACAATTCTTGGTAATTTGCTTCAAAGTAGGGTTTGACATAAGATCTTCCTTAGACCATGTTTTGGGAATACCGTCAAGTTTGGCCTTTAGCTTTACATCCTCAATCATCTTTTGGTTGATGTAGTCCATGAAGGCGTTATTCCTCATTGTCACCTGTTGCAGTTGACGCTGTACTTCTTCATGAACCTCACTTTTCAAATTGGCCGTCTGCGCTACCTTGAATTTCTGAAAATCAGCTTTTGTCACTACGCTTGCGCACATGTTTTCAAGATCATCTTTGCTGGTCATTTCCTTCCGAAGCATTCTTAACTCTTCCAGGATTTGTGTTTGATGTTCTTCTCCTTTGTGATGTTTTGGGTCTGGGCTGTTGATTGCGTTCTCTCTTGGTCTAGTACTCTTCGACATACCGATCTCAAACAAATCAAAATTGAGAGATTGGAGAGTAGGAGTTTGAGCCAGGAAACCACCACTTGAGCCAAAATGGCTACGGTTTCAACCCATTTAGAAAATATTAGTCAAATTGGGAATCTTTCCCAAATAGGGATGAAAATAAAAAATATCTGAAACCACCACCCAGAAAATGATATTGGGAGTCACGTGTCAGTTGTTCGAAGTGTCGCTCAAAGCAACTGAAATCACTCACTTTGAGTCATTTCGAAGTGATTTTAATTGTCTGATGGTCGTGATCTGTTCATTACCAGTCTGCACCCCATTGAAATAGTTTAGTCAAAAATGGTGAACATGATTTTGAGTGGTGGGGAACTCTAGTGAAAAAGCAAACACACGCAACGCACAAAAAAAAAACATTGGCCATCCACAGCCATTTATCCCCAGATTCACCCAACCAGTCCCGTTCTTCACCAATCTCACCTCAACCTTGTCTCCGCTCAAAGCAAGGTCAATGATATCGAAGGGAATCAATGTGATGGCATCCAGTGCAAACCATGATTTTACCTCGGTGACATGCGCAAACAGCAGGTCAAGGTGCAGACATGTTGAAAAAAATGTTGCAGCAAATCTCTGGGATATATATAGCAATTCAGTTATGATACAGTAAACATGTATATATGTTTTCCAAAATCATTATCTACATGAGATCTTGAATGTTGACGGAAGATGTTGGCCTCCTCTTTAACAAACCTTTTTGGGTCATCTATGTTGAATAGCAGCCTCTTGTGATTTCCAAACATTCCCAATCCTTCAATCACCAGGCAACATAGTGATGCGCAATCTTGGACACCTTCTGTTCCCACACCACACCACTCTGAGTGGGTCGTGGGTACATGGTGATAAACTGGAGAATCACGTCAATCAAGAAGATGACGTCCACAATGGTACTGAGCATCAACCTAAAAGCAACATCAAACGAAACATGGAAATTCGGACAGTCCTTTGACATCTTCGGGTTGACCTTCTGACCGCGTGGGAGGCACCAGAGATTTTACCACAAGTGTCTACAACGAAACATCCCCAAAATGGACTTGACAATTGCCCAATTGCCACGGGCAATTCATCCATCCAACCATCCCCCCCAAGAAATAAGGCCGTATGAAGGAACTATTTCCTGTATTTGAATGTGGCCTTTCAAAGGTGCCATCGTGATTCCCACTGGGCCTGGGGGGGACGATTGGAGCTATGTGTTTTGGACGATTTGAATCAAATTTGGAAAGTCAGTCTTGCCTGAGATGTCCATTATATACCAATTCTAATTTACCACAAAAATAAGCCATTTCCAGTAGGTATCTCTACCAGTCCCATAGTATAGGATGCCCTAAAAATCCTAGGATTTTGGCGTAAGTAGTTGGGTTATGTTAGGTTGGTACAGGCAATCTAACTACATCGCTTCAGTATCACACTTCCAATCATGGGAACTTCAAGGAAACCCTCCCGCAATGCCATGTTCCACAGGAAAGCAAGGTATTATTGACCACCATCATCCCCTAATAAGGCCTTCTTATAAGGTTTCCTTGGGTGGCATTGGGTCCTCACCCTTAGATGTCCATCAATGATAGATGAGTGCACCAGTTGATATGGTATATATACCTATGATTTGCCAGGGTTTCCTTGCACCATGGAATGGTGGTGGTTGGCCTTGGGATTGACCTTTTTCCCATCAACCGTATGATGGATGTGCGTTGAGTCCCAACACCTGGTCACCAAGAAACAATGTTCCCCAAGTGGGCTCCATGAGTCCAACTTGAAAGGGGACGATGGTTACCACCCAACCTGGCAATGACCCGGCGGTTCGGGGATTTCCCGGGCTGGTAGGGTAAGTCGTGTTTTTGCGTGTTTTTTCAGAAATCTAAGAGAAACAGCAATAAACCTCAACAACAAGGATAATGTTCAGCAAGTTTGTTGAACAAAATCATGAGGAAGAACTGCTTGGAACATGATAGCTGCAAAGGTGCCGTCTATAATTGCAGACTGTTTGAAGGGGGCAAATCAACCATGATACTCATGCTTCAAATCAATCTCAACAAATTGTCGAGTTGAACTGCCTTCAAATGCAATTGGCAAAGCAGGGGTTGGGAGCTACATTCTCGATCCACATGTCGACGTCCCATCAACATTTGGAGGGATGCTTTCTCTGTCTGGGCCGGGCCTAAAGCAAGGATGGTGATAACCTGCCAAGCTGCAAATTTATTGCCTTAGTTCGCAATCTTTGAAAACACCCAGTGATTCTCATCCGTCGTTTTCAGGTACATGACGTTGTCAAATTGTTCAGGGCATCTTGACATGCCAAACCATCAAAAGTTGAGCTGGAGAACCCTCCAGCTAGACAAGTCCAAACCATACAGCCATATTCAACGCCTCACTGGGTTGATCATGATTGACTTGCAAAGTCACCTCTGTGAAGACTTTCCCTCACATGTATATGTATATCCGTAAGTGTACAAGCACTATCAAAAGAATGCAAAAGGTATCAAAAGGTTACTTGAAACACCTTGACTCACACCTGCTTCAAACAGTGGAACAGCCAAGCTGGCTTGAATACATTGCAGTGAGTGAGCATTGCTTCTGATTTTCATGCATAGTTTTAAGCCTCTAGGAATTTCATTGGCAGAGTTGCGATAATGTGCGTGAAACAATGTGGTTGCGGAATGCATTAGAATCTTAGAAAGACGCTTCGACTACAAAGAATGTTGGATGCTCTGACAGGGCTTTTAGCGTCTACAGTGACAGTTGCATAGCCTGCACAAAACAACTTGTCAACTTATCTATCGCCTTTCTTCACCAGCCAACTTGAGAGCAAACATGTAAATTTACATGTGTATATCTAAAAAATAATTAAATATATATATATACATATTGATATAGATATGTACGTATTTGTGTGGCGGGATGTCTTTTACTCTGGCTTGTATCTTGCAAAGTGAACACTTTCACAAGGCTTTGTGCAAGACTTGAAGGTTGCGGAACTGGACTTACACAAAGATAATGAGCTGTGAAGTTTAAGTAATTTTACCAGAGTCTGTGTTACTCTCATCGCTTCTGCACGAGTGATTATAATTCTCTCATACTTTCACAGTAAAATAGGATGGGCTGAGGCGAACAAACTCTCACGCAGTAGAACACTAGTCAATGCCACTCGGTCTTCTTGGAAACCTCTCTTCAACGCCAGTATCTCTCAAGGTCTTGTGGTCCAAGGTGCTTCGCTGCGGGTTCACCACAAACCAGGCCTTCTTTTCATATGCAACCTCAGTTGGGAGTTTGAACACGTCAGAGTTGAACAGGTCTAAAGGAAAAAAATCATCCTGACATTAAAACTACTGCACTAAAGAAACACGGTGGAAATCAAAGAATAGAATGGTTGCTTTGTTCCAGCATTGCTAGCCACATACAAATACAAATCACCACGACTTCATCTCATGAAGAATGATGTTGTCTTTCTGATATTTCTGCGCACCTTTTCCTGTATTTTCCCGACATCTCATGACATGAAAGCGTCCTCCAGTCCACAACACCAACCCAAACCTCCTGCACCACCCCAAAATACCACCAAAATGGCACTAGTCACAAACCAAAACCAAACTTTATACGTAAATCAAAGTATCATTCCAAGGCACCTCGACATGTTTCTCTCTCACAATGTCGAACTGCGCCTGTAACATTGCATTTGCCTGTGTTTTGTCGATACCTTTGGGCAAGCCAGCACTGGTGCGATTTGCATCGTCGCCATTACAGCTCCAGCCCTCCCGAGGCGAGCTTGTACCTTCTTCACCTCGGTAGGTTTTACCAATGGAAGTAAGGTTTGGTTGGGGGGGAAGCTCCTTCGCCTACTAGAATCACTTAATCAGTCACTACCATTCACCTTAGATCTTTTGACATGCACATGTCATGTTTTTTACTTGAACTCCAGCAGCGCTGCAATGTGAAGAAGAAATCTTTCGGCTGTTAGATTGGATAATATATTTCAATAAAGTCTGAAGCATGCAATAAGTGGTAAAAACGCTATCATACCATCTCCGGCTACTTTTCCACAACTCAACTTTGCGGTACCAACCACACCACCACCTCCAATCCCCCCCAACCAACTCCGGACCCAAACATGACCCAGTTTAACCCAGTGACTCTCTGGTTGCCCAGCAAAAGTGAGCACGCTAGCTTTGTTTTGCCGCGCTTTTATAGCTTTTCCTTCACTGTCCCACGGGGACACCGGGGCTTCCTCAGTGTCACTACCTGCGCTCTGGACGCCTCAGCTGTATGCCAGACATAGACTTGGATCCAGTTGAATCAGGATCACTGATTTGCAGTCCAATGTGTGTTTCAAAGGTAGGAAAAGGATGCAACCTGTGATACTTCGATGGTTGCATTGAAATGAATATGACGAAGGTGTCTGTGGGCAAAGGCAGTATTGACCAAACTCGAGGATTATAGAGATGTATGATTCGCTATACATTGTGGATGAAGCCTTGCCTGTATGAAACTGGTATCACCCTGGATTTTGAGCATGGGCCACTTGCAGGTTGCAATACTTTACCCTGGCCAAAGAATCCATATAATTGCCGTACCACTCAACACTGACCATGAAATTCTTACTTAACCGTCCACACGCTCCTTGACAGGTAAAGCTTACATTCGCAACTCGATTTTAAGAAAATACTCTTCTTGCTTAGCCTGAATGTGCTTGCAACACATTGACAAATTCGGTACGGCCGCCGGGAATGCTCGGGGGAGAGGAGATTTGCAAGCCCCAAGCCCAGCCAGGCACTCTCAGATCTGCAAAATAAACACGCATGCGTAAGACATCTCATATACATTCATATACAATATACAATTAACTTTGAATATAAGTGATTAATTAAAACAACGTATCACATCATTTCCCCACACCGCCATTCAACATTTGCAAATGCCACCCAGTAGCCTTCCGAATTGATGCCTCAAGGTGCAGATTGAAAGGTTGGTGACCCGGTCTTGTCTTCTTTCCCCCAAACTTGGAACACATTTCATGTTGTAAGATTCACCTTTAAAGGACCACGGTCCATCATAAGTGGCAAAATATAAGGCAAATGTCCACAACAAAAGGGGTATACAAAAATATGTTGATTTCTAAACACCTCTTTAAGAGCCATCTTCTTTCAGCCCTTTCCATCTATATCTGGAAACAAGCCTCCCTTTTCAACAAAAAAGAAAAAGAATGTTTTATTATTGCCCTCCCTCAAAAAAAAGAAACATCAAAGAAAACCACTGAAATTCCACATGTCACTGTCCCTACTCAGCTATCGAAATCCTGTTGCCATCCATCTATCCATTTTTTCACCATCCAAGTTTCGACTCTGAGGAGATTCCTCCGGAACTTCCACATGATTCATGGCTGTCATGGCCTCATCACTCTGCTCCCTCGATTCCTTGATTTTTCCACCATTGGTGGAGGATTCATCTGGAAGGAAAATCCGACAAGCATGCTAAGCAGTGAAAGTCAGGAGGTTGTCAGTCGTTTTTTGATCTGTATGGGCGTGTAGTCTATGTGATCTTCAGTGATTTTCTTCTATCAGAAACATCCAGACATGATAGACATGAGAAGGACAATGGTCCATTGCATGATCAATATGATTGAGAAAGATTGGAATCACTTCCCGTCAAAACCCTCCCGACAAACAGAGTGGGCAAAATCAACCATATCACCCTCATAGAAAGTACGAAGAAGTGTCAGTTACTGTCATATTTGTCTGAACGATGTCAGTTTACAGCCCCGAAGTTGAATGTAGATGTAGCCCCTGAAAAGGTTTCTATTCCAAAAAACAGTACCTCATACGATCATGTTTCAAGCGCTATGTCATGTTTCAGGGCTGTAAAGCAATTTTATGCTTGGAAGTTGGCACTCCCTCTGCATTTTCCAGGGACAAATGTTCCAAGAGGTCACAAGTCATTGGATGTAACAAACATCAAGACCTCCGTAGTGACCGAAGCTGACTTCAAAAAAATGTTACTTGGTGGCTAATTGTTGACAGTTTTGTGTTTTGCGTCTTTTTCGGCGCATCCTCAAGTTTATATCCTAGACTGATTCACCACAAACATCCATAAACCATATAATGCCAACCTTATCCTCCCAAAGTGATGACCAACTGCTTGTTCACGGAGGGTTTTTATATAAATAAGCGTCCGAAATGGCATCGAGGCATTTCCTCAAGGTGGTGCTAGGTGAGGTGGGCGATGTATCAGCGCTGACACCACCTGCACGCGAAACGCGACGTTTGTGGAGCCTCAAGGAGTCCCTATGAGATCTGGAGGTTCCTGGTGAACATGGTGAATTTTGAAGATACCTTTTTGCACCGACTCAACATGAAACAAAATGCCTTCAAAATGCTGGCCGAGCATCGATTCAAATATAAAGAAATGGGCAGAGACAAGTATTACAAAATGAAGTATGTATATATATGTATATATATATATTTAACATAATACAAATAATATATTAGTATAATAGTAGTCTTAGAGAGTGGTTCTTTTTGTTGTTTTATGTTTTTGGCTGGTCATGCCACATGCTTCAGTGTGGCTCTTCTACCTAAGCGGGTGAAGTACCACAATAAGTCACCACCCCGAAATTAAGGCCATTTTGGGAGGATGCCCTTGCTAAGCTATCGTTCACAGTAACGTTGGGTGAGCTGCTTAGACTGTTGATATGCAAGTGATGCAATATCACTCTCCAATGGTCACCTCACAACAACAAAATAATAGCTCCGTCTGCTACGGAAATTCCAGGATTCTGTCATATCCATTTAAACATCTCCCATCATTCCGAACTTGATCTCCAACCTTCACGGAGCTGTTCGTTCTCCGTCTGAAGCTGTTGCAACTTTTCCTGGGAAAATCACCCATGGCCATTGAAAAATGCCCAGAATTCCTCGATTGTTGTGCACTTAAATTTAAAAAAAAAACTATCTTTGGTAGAAAATCTCCCTTCCAATTTTTGGTTCGGTTACGGGCAACTCTGTGGGAAAACATGGTTTAAAACTCATCTTCAACATGAAGAATCGAATGGAGTCGGGTGATCCCCCTTTCCAGTCACTCACGAACAGCTTTGCTACAACAGAGCTTGCAGGCTCGGGTCTTTGCATGTTCGTTTTGTTTTTTCCGTTTCCAAAAAAATGGGTGGGACCCACACACCCCATTTCCCGAAGCAAGCAAAGGTATAGAGACAAAAACAAAGAAGCCTAAACATAGCAATGATGGAGAAATCACCAACAATATCCAACATATAGAAGGATATAGAAGGAAAGAAAAAAGGAAGCAAAGGAAGAAACAAAACAGAGAGACAGGAAAAGAGCAGGATAAAACAGAAAGACCATAGACTTCAACACAACAGAACAAATCAATCCTATCCTGACATGTCTATACGTTTTTCAAGCCCAGTCACTGTCTGGCGCTCAAGTTCGCTGGTGAGCTGTTGAAGAATCTCCCGCCAACGCTCCGACATCCCGTGGTGTACACCACGGCCTTGGCCGCCTTTGCCGCCTTGCCTTTCCTGCTGCCTTCCTTGAAAAAGCAGCAAAGCTCGGCCACTTCAGAATTCGTAAAAGATTCTCCTTCAGAGTCACTCCGAAGCGGCCGTGCTTTGAGAGTTCATTCGCTGCGGGATGAACATTTGATGAGAATGCAGCAATCTGGGACAAAGAAACAAACTACAATTCTGACACGATACCAGAAGTCAATATTGACAAGAAAAAAAGAGAAAAAAATATAAACAGCTTACATGTACTAAGGCTATACACGTCACCATCGTCGAATCATCATAGTTTAACATAGTTTAAATTTAACAACTTCATTCCCTATATGGCAGGACAGTCAAAGCGAACCCCAGGTGCCACACGATGAACTGGCAGATTGGGCATCATCAGCATCATCCACCTGCGTGCAATCAGGTTTCCAACTCGCTGGATGTACCTTTACGACTTCAAACTAGGAAAATCTATGAATTTGAGGGAACGGAAACATCAGTTGGACTGTGCGATAGCGCTTAGCACTGCGTCCGTGCTCTTGGCTGCGTCTTTATTTCGAGCATGTATACCGGTTTTGAATGTGCTGTACCATATGCAAAATGTCTACATATAATGCGCATTTGTGGTGAGAGAGCTAGTCAAGATCTATTGGCTGGCAACTGTGTCACTGGCTTCATCTGGCTTTCACCGCAAAAAGGAAACGGCCAACTAGGGCCCCATTTGCTTAGCTTAAAACGCTTCCATGCCAATCTCTCAGAATGTATCAACACTAGCCAGCTAGCTTTGTTAAGCCACAAGAGTCAAACTTAGCAATTGTTATCACCAAAGTCTCAACATCCTTAAAAACCTCCCTACACCCCCCAAGATTAACGAATCGAACCTGAAGTCATGATGGTGGATGGAAGATGTTTCTCCTTTATAGGTGGGGGCCCGTATTCTCAGGTTCCAGCCGTTAATCTTCCCGGGTGTAAATTTAACAAATTGACAGGTTCTCAACATGACATGTCTTGGGAAAATTCCCCCGCATCGCTTTTTTGCTTCTGCAAGTCGCTGGAAGTGAAGGTTTCAAAGCACCTTAGGCCCAACAACAGGGATGGTTTTGGAATGTGGAGAGGTTCAGGGTCAGCTGTGATTGCCTAAAACCTAAAGAAAACTAAAGTCCGGTCCAAAGCTTTAAATGGTTGGACCAGAAATAGATTTATCAGTCATATGTTTTTGTATGTACAAAATGCCTTTACATATTTGGAGAAAAAATGCGAGATAAATGCATGGGAAACACACCTCCAGTGTGCTGCTTCCGAAAGTATTTGCTGGGTCAAAACATCCCTATACTTAGCAGCTTAGCCTTTTTTTCGAAGTGAAATTGGGGTTCTTCGGATGGCTGATTGAAAAAAAGCTGACCTGTGAATTGACCATTCTTGGGTTTTTGTTGCATATCTGCTTCAATTCTTCCAAAAACAACCCGAATACATCACAACATCAACCTCTGGGTAGAATCGGGTTATATGGGTGTTTCCAAAAATAGGGGTACCCCGAAACGGATGGTTTATAATGGAAAACCCTATTAAAATGGATGATTTGGGGGTACCACTATTTTCTGAAACACCCATATCTTCTCCCGGGTTCATCTCTCGTGCAGAAACGCCCACTTTTGTCGCGTTTTGCATGAATTGATCTCGTCCGAACCTCATCCGGGACGGTCAATCAGAAGCCTGGTGGGAAGCCTCCAACTTGTCCCATTTCTTGAACTGGCGTGCCATTGCAAACCTCGAGATTTTCTGTTTTGCGAGATATTTGCGGGTGATTGCAGTGATAACATGAAAATGGGTGATGGGTGGCGATATTGTAGTGGATGGTGGCATCTGTTGTGTGAAAAGGATTCGGAGGGACATGATGCGAGAACTGTACACGTCATGGAAGCGGCTCCAAAAGACTTCCCTTAGCACCCCCAGTGATATTGCCAACATTCTCACCGCCTAAAGCCCTGCAATCGCAGACACTTTCTCTCCATCCATGCCCAACTTTGACTTCTACAAAAACAGTACTAAACTGAAAAAACCGACCAAAAGATCCACCGCCACATTTTTGTTTGCAGCCCAAAGACATAGCCAATCCTCAATTTCATGACCAATGCCTTCTCCCCATTGCTTGAATTCACACAGGTCATGGTCTGCGTAACCAGATCCATGGTGTTTGGTGGCAAAACCTGTCCAGTGGCGGGTTGGATCGTCAGCGCGACAAACTTGGGAACGGCTGCTTCGAAGACAAAGTTGGTCATGGGCACGCTCAAACCTCTAGCAGCTCAGTGTGGTGCTTTGGTGCCCCGAGGCAAAAAATGATGAAATGCACCCTTTTGTTTTGAGTACTATTATCAAATACAGTTTAAAAAAAGTAAAACCCCAGGGCCCCAATTGTGGTACAGTAGTTATTGGGGAGGTACATTCCAGATCATCTCAAGCTATATATACATATATATACAGGCTTTCAAGCCCCAAAATCTTGCAGAGATCAAGTTGATGAAAGCTTGTGGCAATCCCAAGGAACAGTCACAAGTGTATCTAAAAGATTTGAAAATGACATACTGTTGATGGAAGGAATCATGCACCACCTGGGATATACAAAACCCTGTAAATAATGGGATGAACTACCAAACTCAAGTGGTGATCGCCAGAATTCTGAACCATCAACAATATCAGCATTCCAGGGCATGCCAATTCATCCAACTAATTCTCTAAGGCAACAGGCAATTGGGTACGAATTGTTACAGAAAACAACCCCTAAAACTAACATGATCAACGGATGTTTTTGGAAGTTTTATATAATAGGAGATACTGAATGATATTAATATATCTTCATTCATGGTTAGTTTTTCCATTGACGTCTTACAGTTTTCGCGGGTGTAGTTCTTCTTGAAATATATCAGGCTCCCAAATCATCTTTACTTTGATTTGCTTCAAAAGGGAAGAAAACATGCAGTTGGATACTGGACAGCCAATGCTGATATGATCGCCTAGCATCGCCTATCTAAAGATGTAAGACGTCCACCCAAGAAAAAGGCCATAGGAGGCGCTTCTTAACCAAGACAAATATCCTTTGACTCTGCGGATGTCTTCTCCCGGAGTTCTATCCAAAGTCAATTTTTTCATTTGCCGAGAAGCTGTTTGAAAACTTGGCCAAGACAGTGACGCTTCCATCCTCAAAGGAAACAATGAAAACACTTGATGCTGAGCATCCTGAAGTGTTTCATTTGAATTCCCCAAACTCAATTGAGCCTCCACTTGGAACTTTCTGTCTGCTATCACTGAAGTCAAGATGTCGGGCGATGTTCTGTAGTATCCTATAATTACTGAGATGCCATCTGCTTGCAACTAGTACTGTAAACTGTGCGGGGAACAACAACTTGTTCAAGCAAAAGGGAAGATTTTTGGGTGTGTCTCAAAACAAGATGCCCTAAAGTCCAGTGGTTACTTACCATCAGAATTGCACATTTGAAGGGAATGAGACACACCCATCTCCAATCGGCAAAAGCTAGAATCATATCTAATGCGTTTGTTCCCGATGCTCTGGGACTGAAAAAGGAACACACGTCGTACAGCACATACAGTAATCAGGTGTATATAATATGTAAATGAGCAGTCTGCCAGTGCAGTGAACGCCTGCAGATCAAAATTATGTTTTGATACAGTGTTGCTGGGCCACCCTACCACCCCCACCAAGGGAAATACACAATTTCTATCTACCTATTTCTAGCCTAGAGATTTGTCAAAAAAACATGAATAAAATCAACAATGGCTTTCACTGTATTCATGCATATTATATGTTCCAATGTTTGGGAGGAAAGCGCAATCAAGCATCTACCTTTTTCAACTTGTGTACTGATTACTCTATGTGGATTGTAAAAGCTAAAACACTCATCGACCTTATTTAA
>DF242763.1:42158-52893 GCA_000507305.1 Breviolum minutum Mf 1.05b.01 | reverse complement strand
TTTGCAGACATATCATTTTTTTTTTGCATCGTGATGTTTTTCATCATTATAGTACACACTTTACATCAATCAACAAAGGGTTTTAGCAGGAAACTCTCTAAGTCTGTGGTATGGAGGCGCTTTGGATGATGCATTTCTTGTTTCCCTACTAAAAAGATGCTTCAATCGGGAAGTTTTTTTTTTGAATCCTCTTGGTCTCAAATCTATGGGCCCCCAAATCCATTCAGCAAAGAGAAAACTGGCATTTATGTTCCTCTCATTTAGGTAGGCACTATATACTATTGCAGCTTTCCAAAATTTATCTCCCAAGAGCCCCAGAAAGGCGTCCCATTGAAGGGTTTAGTAGAAAAAAATCGCCCTAAAATCGATAGGAGTGTTGGGGGTGTGTTCACCTAATTTTTGCGTACATACCCGAAAAAAGACGTTAACATACGTTGACGACTTAATACAGATTGGATTGGGGTGTTTGCGCGGCATCTGGACAGTTGTTGTTCCTTTCTTCATTGCTAATACCCAACATTACTTTAAAACTAAACCGGTAAGCCTTAGTACATACAGATTTTTTCTCCAAGAATCCCCACTCCCAACATCTTCAAATTCACCCCCAACCGGATGCTAACGCCAGGAGTGCATGCAGCTCCGTCCGGATGATAAGGTCTTAGATTTGGCCACTGGAACTGCGGATGTCCCGTGGGCTTCAAGGGATTTGCGGCGTTTGCGGTCCGGAAAGTTCTCCAAGGAAGGGGATATGGGACATGAAAAAACCGGGGGTTTCAACAACACGCAACGGGGAAAAGAGAAGGTTTTGAAAATCCAGGGAATTTAAGATATAACTGATATAACAAACCGATGGAATATGAAGAGTTTT
Source organism: Breviolum minutum Mf 1.05b.01 (assembly GCA_000507305.1). NCBI lineage: Eukaryota > Dinophyceae > Suessiales > Symbiodiniaceae > Breviolum > Breviolum minutum. Next base: position 52,025 of record DF242763.1, on the reverse strand, counting down.
CAGCCAGCCATGTTTATCCAAGGGCTCCAATAATCTGTTGTGAAGTTCCGGCCAGTAGGACACCTTTGGGGTGAGCTGTCAGTGACCACCCCAAATCACAAAGAAAGAACAGTTTTATTCTGACACATGAGTCAATAAAATAGAATCCGTCATTAGATGGTAGATTTTGTTGTTCTCATGCTAGTTGAACAGCCGTCGTGTACCCAGATTCTGTTTTCGCATGAATTTCACATTTCCCTTTAACCAAATAGCTAGGTGTTTTCTTTTGCCAGGCCATATTATAGCCTATGTTATCCCACAGGCTCAATCTATGGGATGATTTCCCTACATTTACCATAAAAAGTCAACTAAATATAGCTAAATATACCATACTAGGTCGTGGTTTCAAACATTTTTTAATTTTCACCCCTCTTTGGGGAAATCTTCCAAAATTGACGAGCATATTTTTCAGATGGGTTGAATCAGCCACTAACCAGCAGCATACATTGATCCTATGGGCTACATCTATGACCTCAGTTTTTCGACATCCAAGGTAGGTATTCACGTGGCTCAACAGTTGAGGCTTGGAAGTGGATCGATCCAAACACTGGAGATTTGGGGGTTTATCGGAAACCGGGGGTGCAAAACTAATATGGTCGTAGCCAATGGTTGTGCTGGTACTTAAATATTACTATATATATGTATAGTATATATATATATATAATAGTGAATTTTTGTTACATTGACGACCACCTTTTTCTGCATCCAGAACTAAACTAAACATACTAAATAAATAGTGAAAATTGTTTGATGAAATTTGGATTTGTGGTATATAAAACGATAGCTATCAACTTGCGGATTGAAGTGCCATCAACGGTGGATGATTCCCGTGAAAGACCTTGAAACGTCCAAGAAAAGGGTGACGTTTATTGCCACATCAATTCCTCATTTCCTAGGGGTTTTCCAAACCTTTGGTCGCTGGGGGGGTTCTTGCCTGGTCGTGATATTGGTTATGATATTGGTGTTTAGATCCTGACAAATTTGATCAACAAGTAGGGTTAGTAGATATTAGTATGCAAGTGGTGCAGCAGAAAAAGGCTTCTGCACGCTGCAGTTTCTGTCCCTTTCCTCGGTGCAAAGCTTCAGGTGTCGAAAAACTTCATGTGTGTTTATTTTTCGTAGAATTTTTCTGCTTGGACTTAAGATATGCGTTGGATCTACCCCCCCTCAGGATTCCAGTGGCAAATAAGGGTTTTGGGTTGGGATTCCCGATCCTAAAACTGTGTTTTTTTTTCTGGTGGTGACTGATACCAGGTGGGGACGGTTCACCCAAGTTATGCTTAAAAAAGCTGCTGAATTGAAAGTTCGCACCCTCACTGTGGTTTCGGATTCCTACCGGTTCTGGGTTTTTCAAGCGATGGTCCGATGGGTGTTTGTTTTCACCAGCTTCTCACCAGCTTCTTTTTGAAGAGCTCTGGAAAAAAGGGAGGATGGGATGTTTTTGATAAACGTTTTTTTTTGTCCCCAAGTACCACTAACACTTTAGGTATGTATTCAAGTCAAATAATTTTCAGCATGTGTTGAGGTCTTTTATTTTTTTTATTGAATTTCTTTTGTTTACCTCATCTTGGCAAATCATAACCCCAAACAACCTCGGAAAGTCATCCAGGATGGGACCCCATCCCCAACAAATCCGATGGTTCCATGGTGCAAGGCATCTGGGAAATCCAGGACCCAACGCAGTTTGGGGCTTGGATCCAAGTCAGCAAATGCTGAAGGTGGGTGTACAGAAGGCGCCAACCACCTTGGATCCAACCTCGGGGTAAACGGTGGGGTGGACGATGGGTAAGTTTACCCGGGAGAATCATCGGATCCAATGGTTTTTTTTTGGTGGAAATTCCATTGGAGAATGTGTTTTTGTTTTTTTGGAGATGTTGTCCTGAAACATTTCAGCTCTGGGAATATTAATAGGGAAACTATATATAAATTGAGCTCCGGGAATTATCATGCAACATGTATATAATTGACAATGTTTAGTCATGATATGCCAGCTAAATGGGGTTTGCCTGCTTCTTATGGTAGGAATATTTGAAGACATGGGATCTTTAGAACTGTAGCTTGTACGTTCGGTGAGGTCACAGTGGAAGAGAACATTGGGGTCTATTCATGCCTATGTAGGTGATACATAGACTTATCATCGCATAAGACTAAGATAATTTGTTGTTAAATGTTGTTAAATACTTGGTATATATAACTTCTAACATTTTAAGTATATGATTTGTCTTTCTGAACACTGGCAGACAGACGTGAGATCTGAGATGCCATTGTTTCTTTCTTTGTTTCACTGGCTACTTGTGGGGCCCGAAGGTTTTGTGAGAACTCGCCAAAGCGGCCTGCCGAAGAGAGGCTTTTATTCCTTACTTCCTTGGTAAACATGAGCAATTCTTGACTATCATGTCCATCCTTTTTGTTGGGATGTTTAATTTTTCCACACCAGGTGAATACAAACGAAATCATTGGTAAAATGTAGAAAAATCACCCAGATAGATGCAAGACTTCTTGAACGAGGATCCAGCGGAGGGTAGGTGATGCCATTCCTCCGTTCCTTTGGGAGGTTCATGACAAGAATCTTCAACACGTAGTACGATTAGTGAAAGGTGATGCTCAGGATGGGTGATCGGTGTTGGGGGTTGGAAAGTTAATGGAAGTACGTCTACTACTGGTTGTACCATGGGAGTTGAGTGATTCCCAATTTTTGATTCTGAAAGAGGTTTACTCTTGTTGGGCATTGGGCGTGGAAAAGCATCATGCTTGGTGCAACCATTTGTTCCTATTTCTTAGATGGACCTAAACATGTCATGTCATCCTCCGGGGTCGGAGATTTCAACGTTCACAACGCGTTTGGAACGCATGTGAAGGGCATGAACTCCTCAAAAGATCACCAGGCAACGGATGTGAAACGCCGAAACATAGAAAGCCCTGATGTTTTTTTGTTGTGTCGCTTCACTGATTTTTCATGGTGAGTACAGGAATTTTGGGATAACAACTATTCAGTCATCCCAGTTTTTTTTGTGAAACAGTATCAGTTACCTGCTTGTTTAGTGCAATATTTTGTTTAGTATTTGGTAGTTGCATTCTCAAGAAATCTTTGGTGTAGTATATTGGTACTTTTATTCAGGTTGATGAAACACGATCATTCACTGAGATGAAACTACCATACGAAGCATTGATGAACCATTTAGTATGGTAGGATCATTCACTAAGATGAACTGAGCAATGAAAAAAGGGCCCCTGGTTGTTTAGAGTATATAGGGGACTCCCACCCAGTCATATAGGGATTAGGGATTAATTATGATAAACCATTTTAAGGATCCCTATTAACCCTATGAAACAACCAATGGAAAATATATGAAACAACCATTACAAGGATCCTCAATAAGCAGCCTATAAACAACGCTTTTTTTTGTTCATGGCTCAATATCCCCAGTGATTCCATGTCTGTTTCGAAGGACCTTAGAGAGGTCCAAGTCATTGATATGAATGGCGATGTTGCCGAGAAGTCACCAGGTGGGGTGAGACGTCTGAACGGCTCCATTATGCTCTTCCAAACGTTTCAGGGGTAGTGAATATATACTGTAATGTACTACAATATAGTTTTATTTCATATAATATCATATGATATTATGTTCTGTGAGACTTTAATATGATGTAGGAAGTATGTATCATGATATTATATGATATGATAGAATGTGGTATGATATCATATCATATAATATGATATCATATACGAGATGGTACAATCTTTTGTTTCTATAATATGATACAATATAAGATATCATACTATATGCTACATAGTATTTTGTATATAGTATATCATATTATATTTCAGACATTATACACATATTTTCACAAATAAGCATTGTTGTTTGCAGATGTCCAACCTGAAACACGGAGAAACATCAGGTCTTGCTGAAGGAACTGTTGACAAGATTAGCACCTTGGAGATGTGAGAGAACAGTTTTACCCTCCCGAAGTTTAACATGGACCATAATCATGGAGGTTTGGAAGATCCTTTTCCTTTCCAAGTTGGTGATTTGTAGGTTCCATATTAGTTGTCTTGGCTCTAATTCAACACACTTTGATTATTTATTTCGCTAATTTGATGTTTTTTTTGATGGGTTTCAGATTTTTGTTTTGATTAGTTTGATTTCGTTTCAGATTTGACTTTTCGATCTTATTGATTACATTGCTTTGAGTCGATTTGAGTTGATTTGATTTATGTAATTATGTTGATTTGTTATATTTGCTTTCTCTGCTGTAAGTGTTCCTGTTTGCTTTTGTCAAAGGTGGAGAGTGTTTCAGTCAAAGATTTCCAACGCTTTACTGGAAATATCATGTTTAAACGGACATTACTTGAACTGTGACGGTGACTCGCACTTTTTTCACTGCTTGTTTGATTTTCAGTTTCCCTGGATTTGTTCAGCATGTGATTGTCCAAGCATTCTGCTGTGGCATATCATGGTACGTATTTTTTTTGAACAGGGAGGCATTGTGTTTAAAACCTTGTTGCCCGGCAAGATTGGCGAAATCAACCACCATATGATGGGTGCTGAATCTTGAGACAACCCCATCTCCCGCGGTCAGTGTTATCCGCCCCATTTTTTGATGGCTCTCAACAGTTGTGAGTTTCCATATCCTTTTTGTGGACAACCCGTAGAACATAGAAATTGCAGAACTTATCAAGGATGTTAAATGAATTTCCAAACTATCATAAACTGTCATAAACTATCATAAATCATAAATTATCAGAACTACCATCAATTATCACACATATATTATCATTATATAGATAATTAATGTGCGGTTCTTTGATGAAATTCTAAAACATTTCACCGTTTCACTTTCATACTGTTGATGGCTGAAATCCTGCACCAGTTGATATGGTAAATATCCCATTATTCATAGGGTTTCATACATCCCCCGGTGGTGCAGGATTTGAGTCATCAACAGTATTTCACTCCTTCTTTATTCAGTGCAAAATCCAAGAAACCCACCTGGCAGCTGTGTGTTTTCTCACGATTCGTGGACCCAAAGGTATGTCTTTTGGCATCCGCAACGTGCCAGACCGAACCAAGGTGGGGGGAGTGGGGGATGTTGGAATTCAAGAAGTCCACTTGTGTTTTTTTGTATATTTTTCCAAGAATGGTGTCGTTTCAGATCATCAATCTCTTCGGGTTGTTTTTTTTCTGAACCTTTTTGGGGGGGTGGGTTCTGCAAAAATTCATCCAATCTTCACGTTGCGCGGACGTTGGATGGTTTTTTTGGGGGGATTCGGACCAAATCTCTTGGGTTTTTCCACGAGGATGAAGGGAGGATTGAAATCTCCAGTCCATGATGATGATGATGATGATGATGATGATGATGATGATGATGATGATGATGATCGTGAGGAAAAAGACGAGGATGTTGATTGGGAGGTGTCTCTTATGTCTTTTACTATGGGACATCTATAGACTGCTATATTACACCAATGATTCTTCTAGCATCTTTTTTGGACCATCCCAAGCAACGGAAAAGTCTTCACCAGCTCTTAGATGCTTCTGTTGGCTCTTTTTTTTGGTTACTTCGCATTTCATCTACCAATGGCAGTAAGGGTTGGTTGGAACAGCACGTCAAATCCCGAGCCGGAGATGTTTGGTCAGGGAAAATGCAGGAAAATGTTCCAAGTTTCATCCAATTTGGCACATCTTTCTCAAAATGAGTGACTGCCCAACACAAACTTCCAACAAGAAAAAGTACATCCAAAGTGAGAAGATATATAGTATAGCATAGCAAGAACAGCCCCCTTTCAACACCTCCCCAACATATTCTCTCTTCTAAGGGTTCAACGAGCACCTTTTCTGGGGGAATGGTTCAACCCGCCACTGGGTTCTCTCGAGAGGCAGTCAAGGAGATGGTACGAATGCTGCGACGTTCTGAGCAAAGCCGCGTATGTGGCTCTGCTACAAATGGGTTTTCCAATGAAGCTCTCCAGAATGGGGGGGGAAGGTTAAGCCGTTAAGCATAACCACGGACAGTATCTATATATCGTCAGTTCTATATGTTTTTCGGTGTTTGTTGGGATGTTTCAAGGAGGAGGACATTCATCGAAGAAAAACTCTCTGCGAGATTGACATAGCTAGACAGCTCCACTAGATTGATAGATTCGAATAGCGAATTTGCCAAGGAATTCGCCACAGATTTCAGGGTTTTCTAGCTTGGTCATACAGTCATACAGCTTAGCGATTCCGACAAATCAATCCCAGGGTGAACTCGAAATTCTGGGATGCAAATAATATAATATCAATATAGTATCATATGAATCATTTGATATAATGATATAAAATATATTTTGATATATAATATGATAAGTATATATACATATATGCACATATAGAGATTCGAATTAGATATCGATCTTTTTTTTGATGCCAATTTTGTTTCCCAACGAAAAACATGCCATGATGTCAAAAACATCTTGCACAATCTCCGGGATTGTTTTTTTCCATAGACCTGACTCATGGCATGGGACTCGGAATCGAAAGGACGAGTTTCAACAGATCTTCTTTATCCCAAAAGACTGGTTTCACTAAGGGAATATTGGCCCCAACATGACAACTCTGGAATTTGGAGGTTGGTGAAGTATTCCAAGTCACCCAAGATAGAATATCAACGTTGTCTTATTGCAAAGGACATCCCTTTGACGCTGTTCTGTTATGGAGCATGGTGTACCCTTTCGTAATCTAACATAGAACATATAGAACAGAGATGGAGATCCAATGATAAAGAGATATTTTTTTCCAGTCAGCTATGCTTGCTTTAAAGGAGGGTATGGTTTGTTTTATCCGAGAATGGGGGGAATACTCTTCCACACAAACAATCATGATTCAGTTGAATAAACATCGGTAAGTCTAATCTATGACAATCATTTCCCTTCCAGGATCATTTGAATCATTGGCCCCTGAACCGTGATTCTCAGTTAAGCTGCACTTGTATCTTTGAACTAGGACTAGGAGTCATTAACATATTCACTTCAATTTAGGATCAATCCATATCATTGATGGACAGTGTTAATACATCCCAGGTCATGATGGATTTTCTCCATCAAACAGTAAGGGGTCACATCATCGTTCAAACCATGTGGCACATTCCCTCGTGAAGATGGCGAAGGATTCCCTCAAACAACAGGGGGGATGCTTTGGTAGAACGCAGCAAGAAGTTCTTGGCTTAGTACTGGTACCCGAAACACCAAAGTCGTCGCCGTAAAAAATGCCCTGAGGCATCTTGGAATTGTCACAACCCACGGGAGACAACTTCTTCTCGCGTTTGGCACAGCTGTTCATCACGGAAGTAGTGCCTGGTTTTTGAAGCTGGGTGAAGCATGTTATTAAGCTATATAATTTGGTCAAATGCTTTGGCCAAAGGATTAAGAAAAACGACTTCATTACCGAAAGAGAGGTCTAATTGTGAGGGATTCATATAGAGGAACTCCACAAACGCCTTCAATTTAGGTTGGTGAATGATTATACCCAAAATTGTAGTGATGTCCCATGATGGGCCGTTTGCATAGGGAATTCTCCATGTCGATTTGTTCCAGGTGTGTGCAAATTGTTGATTAATAAGAGTCAAATGTCCTTTCAGTTTCTAAGGGAACAAGGGTTCTACATACTAATGACCCAGTTTCGTTGCGATTGTCACGATGCACTATAGGGTTCGTAAGTAAACACATCATGTCGTCATTCAACCTGAATTATCTCCCTTAGCAGTTCCAACATCGAAATTCAATATATACACCTCCGGAAAAATCAAGGTGGATATAGTTGCTATTTGTGTAAGTGACTATTTTGTATGTATATATATATATATATTACTAAGAAACGTTGTCTTGCTGTTTGAAAACTTGCAGTTTTGCTCAGTTCTGTGTATTTTGTGATATTCCATTTCCGCCTTGCAATCCAGGGTGTGTTCTGCAGTGTCATCCCCTTCAAACTACGTTTTTTTTGACATACAGCTCCAAACAGTTTCCAACATTTTCGTTTAGATATTTATTTGTTTTGCCCTTTAAGGGGTATGAAATGCCAAATGGTACGGATTGGGGGAAGGGTTACTAAATAGATATATATATATATATATATATCAATAGATGATATATACACCTTCCAAAGTTCACATGGTCCTTTGTGATATTTTTAGATTCAATAACCACTATATTTCAGGTGTTTTTCATGAGGTTGATTATTTTAAGGGTACCATCCCAAGGGTACCAGCATTTTTCCTATGAGATTCCAGTCCGGTTGGACATTCGTTGCATGTCATGAACGCTCGCGGAAACCCCCAGGTGCCGTTGATGGGAAAGGTGGCCACCATGGGCTCCGAGACAGGAGGAGAAGAATACGCATACTTTGCAGCTCGGATTTTTGCGTAGATTTTTCGGTGGGTGAACAAAAAAAGATGGGTTCTTATAGGCCCTGGTTCTTTTGGAATTGGGTTCTTTTGGGGAAAGATTGGGAGATTTTGGGAAATCGCCCATGGTTTTCATGAGAGCATCATTTATACTAAGCAGGGTTTTCGTGGAAATGGAAGGTTGCTTGGAAAGTTTGTGGCTCAGATCAAGTCACAGGGGACAAAATGGATGGAAAATGTGACTAGGAAAGTGGGGCCCCCACGGGTGAAAGATCACATCTAGGTTTTAGTGAAAGTTCCCGGTGCCCCAATTGTTGTTGAAGCATGGCCAGTATGCGTTGCTTTAATGATGTTTCACCCCACATCAAAATACAAACAAACTACTGTGACAGTCAGGAACATTTGCATAGATCTATGGAGATGTCATGGCAATCAAGTTCATGCAAGCAATGTCAATGTCAAGAATGGATTCTTTCTTGCAAATCTTAGTAACTGTTTCATAGTAACACGTTCTTCATGCTGCAAGCCGCACCTTTAGATTTGATACACACACCAAGTTGTTTTACAATGCACCGTTGTTTCATAATGAATATGTTCCATCCTGGAATTCATATAGGCAGAGGAACAGGATCCACCATTGTAGATCACCATTAAATCAGCATTCGGCGGGCGTGTGTTCCGTTTTTTTTCCAAACACCTTAAGGAAACCTAGGTGGTGGTTGCAAATATGTTTTATTTTCACAACGAAAATATGGGGAAGATGTCCAATTTGACTATAGAATACTAGGTGGTGGTTTCATATATTTTGTATGTTCACCCCGAACCTTGGGGAAGATTCGAACCCATTTTGACGACAACATATTTTTCAACTGGGTGGGAAAAAACCACCAATTACTTTACTTCGAGTGATCCCCACCATGACATGTTGGGTGGAGGTTGTCAGGTGAGGGTTGTCATTGAGAATATGATGGGAAGAATGGAGAATTTCAAAACATTGATTTCAGGTTTCCTTGTCTTAGTGATACTAGTGAGATGGGCTTTGGTCACGATGTTCCTTTCTTGAATTACTCAAACAGGCTGCCGCATCCATCGGACTTATGTCAGCCTGATCGGGTCAGGTGAGGGTAGACATACAACTCATCTCCTGAAATGTGTTCTGTTACTCTCAACTTCGCAGACTGACTGGAAGCAATCTTCTGACGTTCTTGCTGACATATCTTTTGACATTCTTTCTGACAAATCTTCTGATATATCTTCTGACATTCTTTCTGACATATCTTCTGACATTCTTTCTGACATCTTTCTGACGTATCTTTTGCCATTCTTTCTGACAAATCTTTTGACACTCTTTCTGACATATCTTCTGACATTCTTTCTGACATATCTTCTGACATTCTTTCTGACATATCTTCTGACATTCTTTCTGACATATCAAAACCAAAACCT
>DF242763.1:0-41670 GCA_000507305.1 Breviolum minutum Mf 1.05b.01 | reverse complement strand
GCACGCCACACTGAACTCATAGGATCGCGGTTGGGGTCCAGCACGCCACACTGAACTCAGAGGATCCCAGTTGAGGAGGACGACAGGAGGAGGAGAAGGAGGACGAGGAGGAGAAGAAGAGACTGACATAAAATCTAACAACCCTCACCTGACAGGTGGGGAACTAGAACATTTTTGGAAGAAAAACACCAACTAGAAATCCAAAAATCTCAACTTGGACACTTTCCAGATGGCCCAAAAAACCCAACAAAACCTTTGAATATTTTTGGGAAAAAACCACCAACAACATGAAACCATAAGTTTAGATTTCACCCAACCCCCATGGGGCTTGAGATTTCACCCCACGGATTGGATCCCAGATCCGCTCCATTCTGCGCTTTCCGTCCCTTGGAACAACGACGAAACGAAACGACGAAAAGTTGCACCGGTGGAAACCATTGAGTGTTGTTGTTGGATGATTTTCTGTATATTTTCTGTGAGATATGGCCCCCCTGATAGACTCAATTGGGTTATATAAGTATACATTTTTTTTCGGTAAAAGCATATTTTGTGTATCTGAATCTATACATGTTAAATTTCCAGGGTGTCAGTGTAACCTATAGACATTTCTGGTGCGATCCAACTCCTCTAATTTGACAATGTTTGACGGATTGTCATGATATTCTGATTTGTTGATGTTTCCTGAGAATGATGTTCTGTTTGTTCACCAGGACACATTCACTGATTTTGGACTTGTTGACCGGAATGAACAAGCAATACAATAAGATGGTGTGCTCTAGAAGTCTAGACTCTCCAGTCGTTATCTACATCTTTGAGTCAGCAGATATCATAGTTCAGAGGGAGTGAACATCAGAACCTCAGAACCTCGGTCGATTAGAAACCCTCAAATTTCTTGAGGAAACCACCAACGGATGAACGAACACCTAGAAATAATGGTATGCATTGCCAAATAAAGCACTACGTATTTGTGTGCCCAAATGGTGCAGAAGTGTGTCCGTCAACAGTATTACAATATGCATTTCGTTGGGATGCTAATAGTGAATTATTTCCATACTTTCGGAAGAAGAGCAGCATCAAGTTTGTTTGGCTTACCTGTCTTGTGGGGACTTAGCAAATGCAACTTATAACTTGATTGTCATCAGACTAGGGGGTGCTTTCGATATCCGATATGTTCTCACTTGGGGACATCCCACTTTGGGGATGCAAGTCGTGTGGAATTTTGAATCTTCCCATAGCTTTGGAGCTGGCTGGGGTGTCTCAAAGGCCTAAGCACAATGGGGGAGCAAATGAAGGAGGCTGCCATAAGCTTAAAAGGGCGAGCAATTTCCTCCATCCCATAACCCCATAACAACTGGAATAGAAGTTCAGCCCCAAAAGTTTTCACTCAAAGAATGAGGGGGCCAGGCTATTTTGTTCATTGCTCAAGTATTTGCATATGAAAGACAATTATTGTTATTTTTGTATGTTACATCGAAGGATTCTGAAGCAATTTTTCAACATCCTGTGTCTTCAATCTTCTGCGGGCCTACAGTCTTTTGTGTTTTCAAATGTATCCCGATGAATTCTGGCGAATCCCTTTGTGCTGAATCCTAGTGAAGTTTACGCAGAATTTGCCGGAATTCTAATGACCAAACTTTTAACGATGTTTTGCCGGTCACTTGGAAGTATACAATAATGTGATAAATATCTATGGGATATAGCTGTATGCCATGATGTATCTCATACATATATGATACATACACACTTCGTCTATATCTATGACCTTGGCTTTGCTCACTATTCTGAATTCTGACAAGCACTTTCCGCATGGTACACCGGTCATCAGGAAGCCTCTAGAATTTGCTGAAGAGTTGGCGGATGCTGGATTGTCTGTTGAGACCATTACCAGTTGCCTGGTCCAAAATAACCTGAAACAAAAAAGGTTTCTGGGAATGGGTTGAAAAAACAATTGTCTGTTGGGTGGTGTTTATGGAAATATATGGGTAACTGGGGTTATGGGGACACGTAGAGTGGCCCACTTTGTAGGGGATGTGTTTCTTTGGTGGTCTAATGTCATGGGTTATGATCATCCGATTTTCATGGGAATCCGGAAAAAAAATCCCATTCACAAGTGTGGCAAGGCAATGGTTGTCCTTTGGAGAATGGTGATCCCAATTTTTGGGTCCAGGACCCAATGTAGATGGGACTACCAGGATTCTGACAATCCCATTGCGAGACTCCCAAATCAAATTGAATGAAGCAAGGATTTCTGAACACTGCTTAAATGACCTCCTTTGACATTACATTTTGTAAGTAATTTCAGCTTGCCACCTCAATGAATAGATGCAACTCCCATGTTGTCAATGGTCCCTGCATTTTTGTCATCCTGCGAAGGGTCGTTGTAACCATGCACTTTCAGCCTTGTGTATTGATTAAGCAGTGAACAAACACCTGGCACTTTGAAATATGGGATAATCTGAGAATCCCTACCCTGCTTAATAGGGATTATGGTCCACTATTGTCCACCAATATCAACTATGAGACTCCCTAAATCAACTTGCTGGCCGTGTGACTCGAATGCTTGCCTCGCGTGGAGGGAAGACCTAATCCACATACCCTCCCTGAAACTAAAATAGCACCTGAAGAAAAGAAGTCTTGCAAGCATCAATTTTCAGGTGCGAGCTGTTAGTTTTCAGGGGTGTACACATATTACACTCCAGCAAACTAACATAGCAATGTTAAATAGGCAATTTGAAGATGTATGTCCTATTGAAAATGGTGATCTTCCAGCCAGCTATGTTAGTTTGCCAGAGGGTAACTAATACTAACTGAATTTCTACGACTTGGTGGCTTCAAAAAAAAACACCTCAAGCCGAGTTGCCTTGAGGCTTTGCATTTGGAGCCGTGAATCTGTATACAGCCAAGCCGACACTGACATGAGCCACGAAGCCAATTTGGTGGTTTCTGAAAGGGCCGAGTTGCCAATGGATTTTGTAGGTTTCACAAGTGAAGATGGAAGTTACTTTGGCAAGTAAGATGGGAAAGACACTTGACATGTAACAGGTGTATGTTACCATATTTCACAAGTTACGTGCTTTTTGTTTGAAGATAGTAAGGTGGAAATGCATGAAGTTAACTTTGCGGAAATATAAACAAACGCGATGGTTGTTCTGAGTTTAGATTGAGATGACATGCAGCATGCAAGCATTACCTTCCGCAAAAGTCAAAACACACAAGTTTGACACTCAGTAGATATATTAGGCTGTGTCTCCATTTTTCTTTGGGCCCCAAAACTGACTGAGTCTTCATCAAAACGAACCATCCCCGGATGATTTGACTGGATCCTAATTTGGCGATGTTTTAATTCAGTCAAACTTAGAGTATAAACTTGCAGGCTTATTATTATCACCCATGGTAATTTAAACTAGTTTACCTGGCTGGCTGCTTGTCCCGTGTTCCTGATGGGGAATCCTACCCTGTGCCTCCTTCATTCCCAGTAGAAACACAGCCAAAGTGGCCTTTTCTGAGCGAACATTTGGTATGGGAAGAGATTAACTCATAGTCTTGGGGACCCTTATCAATTTGAAACGCTGTCCTTGTGTGCAGGGGTGATTTAGAAACAAAACGCACATGATGGTGTGGTAGTTAGTGGTGTTTATGGGCTTGCTTCGGACAGTCCTCGCCATTGGAACTTGCATGATGCATACAAGGTTCTTGATGAGTGTCAATCCCAATCACAAGGTAAGAGTTAAAAGAAGACAGTGAGTGTAGCATATGATTAAAGTGATTAATTAAAGCATATTCAAGCATAAAGACTGCCCAAATGTAAGTACAGTATAGAAATATATAACTTTACATGGATGGTATGGGAATCCTTTGTCCCATGTGACACTTTGGGCCTTGCAGATCGCTGCCCACCCGAAATTTTCACCACTGAGAGCGATCCTCCAAAAATCTGCTGATTTGGGGGGTCGTCCTTCCGGTTCGTTTTGGCCCCCGGTTTTGGGGTGGAGCAACAACGGTCCACGGTGGCAGATGCTGAAGAGCAAAGGTTTGTTTGTTGACAAAGCCTGAGGGTATGAGGTAGAGATTTTGTTGTAAGAAATTTGGATGCCAAAGATACAAAAATAGTTGTTCCTTTGGGGACTGCCTTGTTGAAGTCTTGGAGATTTATTTAAAAAACATGGAAAACTCGAGGGTTCAGGTCTCATGCAAAGATGGCAAGTTTTTTTTTTGAAAATATAAGCTCCAAAAGAATCTTCCAGAGGGTTCAACTGTTTCGCAAAAAAAAACAGTTTCGCACAGTTCCATGGTAACTCGTCTTGGTCCCATCAGCCACTCCTGGGATTTGCAGAAAACGAAAGCCTGCAAGAAACGATTCGTTAAACCGCCATGCCTTCATCCCGTAGTTGGGGAATCAAAACATGATTTTCACATATCAGGGATGATTATTTCAAATATTCCGAAATGATCAGTAAATACGCCGACAATTCCCAATACATCACTATGGATGATCATCTGAATTTTGGGGGATGATCATCCTAAATTCCCTTTGATTCGGTGGTTTCTCATAGGAAAAAAGCATTGCCTATATTGCCTCCTCTCAATTAGTTGGACAGGAACATCCTCAAAAACAAATCTAAAACCCCCATATATATAGTAGGCAGAACTACCAACCTCAAGTGATTAGCCTCACCTCTGAAGCATCAACGGCATCAATGGCATTCTTCAGCCATCTGAGTGACTCGAAAAGCCATCTGCCACCATTGGACCGTCTGCTCCTGTTCTTTGCTTAAGCCAGAAACGTACAGATTCTTCTGGCGTTTTGTGTGGCGCAGCCTAGAAGAAAGAGGACCAACAAATGATGCGTGTCTTTACATTCTAGTTGGAAATCGTGGCGATCATGGTAAATCAGCATCGTTCCGGACATGTCTTTGAGCTGTTTCCTAGCATTTGAAGCAAATGCAAGTACTGTATTTGAATGGGGCACCCTGCTTAACAACTCAATGTCGCTGGGCCGGAACTCCCCTGATGATTTTTAAGAAATCCATATGAGCAATTCTTTCATTTTGCGAAAACCAGCCAGCTTGGAGATGTTGATCAAAAAAGCATATGAAAAATGCTAGGAAACATAAAACCTATAGAGTCAGAATCAAGGTTTGGAACCCGGAGAAAACCGAAAAGCTGAAACCAAATGGGCCACATCGGGTCACATCCACATCCAGCATGGTTGATTTTGGTGGTTGGATGTTGGTGGTTCGTTTTTTTTTTGGGGACATTCAAAAGTCAAGCCAACAAAAGTTCCCTATGACAAAGACAAGATGTTTGCTGCAATTTTCAGAGAATACCCGACTCTTACTTGTTCAATGATGAGCTAGGGCAGCTAACAGATATTCCAAACGGCATGACGGGCAGGCATGGATCCAAGCGAATCGTTGTGGACAGGCAGATCTTGGTCGTGCAAAATCCTGTTGAAACATGTTGAGAAGTGGTTGGGCGATAGTTAGGATCAGGGAAGCAAAAGTCACAAGATGACCTGAGACATGTTAATCTTGCTTGTTTGCATGAGAATTCACTTCAAAACACATGAAGGCTGAAGGCTTGACATGTTTTTGTTCAGCTGTGATTAGAAATTACAAGAGGAAGTAGTTGGCTTTCAAAAAGAGCTTCCTGCTCCATGTCTTGGGTGGCAAAGTCAACGCCGGATTGGAGTCTTGTAGGTGTGTGTAGATTGATTCTTTCACATGAATTATACCCTCTTCATAGGAGCATGGAATATCAAGCATAGGATCGCATCAGCAATCACCGATATAATGGCCTATATCTAGAAACCAAGTCAATCATTTGTGTTGACCATGATTTGTTGGTCGCCGTTATAAACAAGGAATGGCTACGTACAAATGACTTCAACTATTGAACCTCAACAATTTTCTGGGTCGACCAAAAAGCCATGGACCATATGAATCTAATCTCCTTGGAGTGGGACTTGATTTTGTGGGGAGTTTGTATAGATACAATTATATAATTATATTTATTTATATGTGAGCCGGAAAAATACGTGGTTTTTATTTAAAAAAATGAAGGGGGTCGGGTCAACAAAAACACTGCTCTGAAAACTTTTTTGGGGAAACGTGGAAACGCCCATTTCTTCAATGGGAATCTCGAAACCTGCTTACCAACCAGAAATTCATACAGATTTTCCCCCTTTTTGGCCTGTTTGTTTTCTCTTCCCGAGATTTGATGGGAACCCTTGAAGCCGAAGCAAACTAGCAAGTTGTTCGCTACAATCAAATACTGCGTGGTGGTTTCAAATATGTTTTATTTTCATCCCTACTTGGGGAAGATTCCCATTTTGACAAATATTTTTCAAAGGGGTTGAACCCACCAACTAGAATAGTAGGGGGGGGACCTAGGACCTATGGGGCCGTTTTGGGGTTTTTCAGAGTTGCTGTGACCAGGATGTGGAACGCATGACTGCCTGGGGGACCTGGCAGATGACTGGCAGTCAAGTGGGTATGTCGTGCCATTTTTTGTTGGTGGTATGGATGGTAAATCACAAAAATGATTCTTTGGGAAGATATTATTTGGAATTTGTGGATCGACATGGGCCTCCCATCATGTACAGATCCATATGTAGCCGAAGCACCTTGTCCAAAGTAGGTGCGAGTGTGAAAGCTTTTGATCTAGTCTATTGGGTATTATGGTTCATAGATGTTCATAGTCTATATGATCAGAATCCCTGTATTGCAACTCTGAACCTCTGTATTTAGATAGAGAATGCACGCCGATTCAGGCATGACCAATGTGTGGATGGTTTTTTAACGTCTGAAATGTGTGCTTTTCTCTCCACAACTGACTGAAATACATGGGTGAAGTAAATGGATTTCCGCCATCGATTGGTCGATTTTGAGGTGGTTTCCCACCAATATCAGTAAAGAAAGATGAACTTCACCCAGATTTTTTCATGCATCTTTGTTACTGCTTCCCCAGTTCTACATCTTCATCCCCCAACAACAACCAACTCCTTGGGATATCCTGTTGCCATTAAGGGGTGATTTCTACACGAATGACGGCTTGTTGAAATCGGCTGTTGTCAGGCCCAGTTGGAACGCTTCAATGGTACCTTGTCTGAGGACAGGTCTTTGTGGAGTGTTTAAAGCTATGATGATAGGAATCTTGCTGGAAGAAGATTGTCATGGACGAAGGCGATGATGATGATGATGATGATGATGATGATGAGGATGAGGATGATGATGATGATGATGATGATGATGATGATGATGAGGATGAGGATGATGATGTTTATTGATGTGTTTTTATCACTGCTGGATACTGCTGGTTTATCCGCTAGGACCAGCGGTTCATGCTGCACAAGGTGTGGGGGTCGTGGTGGACCACAGAACCCATGGAGTGATCTTTGCCAAAGCTTTTTGTTTGCTTCCATGGTTTATTTGCTGTTCAAATACAGTAGTCGTTTCGTTTATTTACTGTTTTTTGTACTTTTTGATTACTTCTCTCCGTGTACTTATGTTGATTGGATTTCAATGGTTACATCTTGCATTCGATCTACAACCACTGTGCCACATGATGGCATCCCAGATGTTGCAAAGCATGAAAATTCACTCCGTCATTTGACCATGATAAGTTTCAACTGGCTCGACACACACACACACACAACAGTTCCTTTGTTGATGTATCCTGAACTATATTAGTTTACATCACAAGACCTTGATGCCCAATGAATCAAAGAGGTAAGTTTAGTTGGAGAGATTTATCCCTCACCCAAAAATTGCCAGAAAGAACGGTGGAGATTTTGGCGTTTTTTTGCCAGGCCATGTTGAGAGAGAAGGTTGGCAAACGGGTGGAGGCACAGCTGGCTGCTAGCTGCTGCATTAGCCAACCAGTTGTAAGATCAAGGACGCAATGACTTGGAGTTTGCACCGGCATTCCCGAAAATCACTGGAATGTCGCAAGTGTTTGGATTTATCTAGCACCAAGTCACACTAAGAATATTCCCTCCGTGTATATATTGGCGTTTGCTTTGGATGGAAACATGTTTCTTTGTTTCTTTTCAGGAACCTGTGCTGGAATTTCTACAAAACTAAACGCAATGGTGCAATGTCTTAGCAATACGAGCCCCCAACATTTTGACTACGTAGCCTGCATGTTTGGCAACCCACACTGTCTTAATCACTCCAAAGAGCACCCACTTGCATGTATGTGGTACAAGGCTGTGTACCGTATACATTCTATGTTTTATCTTAATTTGTTATTGTATGTTATATATATATCTATGTGATGTGATATCATTTAATTGTAACCTGTGTTTTACATTTAAATTTGGAAGAACTGCAAGCCATACACACGATGTACGTATTTATGTTTCTTGATTTACTATACGTGATTTGCTTTTAGTAGTCGTTTAATCGCGTTTCCATGGCTTATGTGTTTTGATATTATCTCCGCATGTCTTTAATGACGTTCAACGATTCTATGATATCAATGATACAACAGAGATTTTATATTTGCAATATTTGGTATTCTTGATTTGTTTGATATTTATATATTGCAATTCAAAAATAAACCATAGATATTTCTATATATACATTTACTATGTACACATACAGAATATACACCTTTCCTAACACACTTCCACATGGTATTGTACCTTTTGTAAATCCTCTATACATCCTCCAATTCCACCGGTTCCAACGGTATCGGCTAGTTGTGGTTGCCGTCGTTTGAGGCGGCGGATGTGGATTTCAGCGCCTTTAGTTGCGTCCACTTCTGGATCGAGGCTGAATTTTTCTGAAAGGCACAAACTTGGCATCAAACTTAGTCTCCAGATGATAATATATCATCATATAGTCCTATTTATACATATATGTTTTGTCTCTCTAGCTCTCAGGCTCTCTATATGTATATTTATTATATTGTAGTATGTATACACTCATTTTTGGTGACATGCTGTATGTGCATGAATGCATTCAAGATCTTGCAGACTTTTCACCAAATCAGAACACATTTTTAGATGGACTTTTCGCCGGAGAACATGGGTGTAATCCCATAGCGACCTTTTCTGAACTTGCGGGGATTCCATCCAATCAGCAGCACCACCCAGTATACGGGGCACCCAGTGCCATTTTCCGCAGTCTTGACCATCGCGCAAGCTTTTCAGGATCGCGGCTTTGGTTCAGAGGTGAACAATTTGGTCTCTGCTGCGATCGCTTGCGAGGTCGTCTTTGGGGATGTTGTGGGAAATGGAGCTGAAATTCTGTATCCCAAACAGCTGCCAATAGACCAATGGTGTTTACAATATTTACTGTTTGAATGCATATTATATAACCTAAAAATCATTGGACCCTCCAGGTTTGACGCTGTATCGCAGGGTTTAAAAAACTGGGATTTCCATTTGCTACAAATTGGTTTGTTTTACCTTATCCACACTTTGCGATTGGATTGGTCCCTCCTTTTCGTCATAGGAACATGGCATTTGCTGTGTGGTGGAAGATGAAGTTTCTTGGATGAAAAGAAGATGCAACAAAAAGAACGAAAACAGGATGAAAAAGAAAACTATACAGCCTGGAACTGGAAGAAAGAAAGGTTATGTACCAAGTATACTCAGTTCTTCAATATTTTATGTTTACTATTCTCTAGTGTCTCCTCGCAACTGTACCCCCGACTTGCAAAGCAAGATAAATCACATCTTCAAAATGATTCAAACATGTCATTACGCCTTATTTTGAAATTGACTCTCATCAATTGTTTCACCAGGGGGAGCTGGTTGAAAATGTGAATCTCGGTGATCGACTGTGGCGTCACCAACGACCGTTCACCTCCCCCACAGGCAGTGAACAGCAAGGAGAATCGTAACCAAACGAGAATATGACGATTTTATTTTTGGGTGGTGATGAAATATTATAGGTATGTTGATGCATATGTATACGACGTATACATTATACATATATATATATATATATTATACATATAAATCATCTTTTTATGCCTTCCATACACTCAGTTCATCCAGAACAATCCATCTAAACATGCGCATTTTGTTGGGGCCCCTGAGTTTTCTGAGCTCTTGAGCTGGTCCACCATTTTCCTGCCTTCCAAAAAATCATCGGTTTCGAATGGGATTTTGGGGCTTCCTTCGGGTTTTTCACCCAGGTATGGAACTCTGGACGCTTGCACACCTATCTCCAGGTGACAAAAGCGCCGAGAAGCTTTTTTCACCCAAAGGTTGTTGTATTTTAGACAGTGTTTATTAAATTACGCATGCAGAGTTTCCATTTAACTGGGTAGGTCCGCCTTGTTTGCGGGTGTTCAACTGGGCTTCAGAAGACAAACCAGCCCGTTTTTGCACAGTTGGGGTGTTTTAGCTATGTTTCTTAGTACATTGAGGGAATCCCACTATGGGATCAAATGGGTGTATCGTGACCTCACCGAACTCCCCCCCGAAATAGTAGTGACTTCTGCAGATATGATTCTTCAAATTTGGCTGATATGAGTTGGTGTTTTTTGTGGTTGCGACTCCGTGATGTTGTTTATTATTTGCTGGTTTACCTTTTGACAGCGTTACTAAAAGGTTGGTGATTGGAGCTAGCTTTGGAATCATGTGATAGTGATCCACCATGGGCTTCAAAACCAGGATGAACTACCAACACCTACAAATAACAAAATCTTTATAAAATCTTTTATATCCTTTTCTAATCACCAATTATTCCACCAATTTACACCACCAATTAATTTAAGCAATTAAATCATGAAATCTATGGATAATGTATATCTTAACCCAAACATTCTCTAACCTTTCTAGGTGCTTTTTGAATTAAACAAAACTTGGGGAGGATCACCCAACTCGACAACCACAAACACGGGACCCGTTTCAGGCGGAGCCTTTGATTTCACGCCGTTGCACTCAGACCCGCTGCCGTCCCTGTGAAGTGCGCCGGGACCGTCGCGTGGCGACACCAGGTCGGGGTGGGGGTGAAGGGTTGGAAACTGATGAGTTTGGGGGAAGAGATCTTCCATACTCATGGCTAGTTTTCGGGGATTTCTGGCCGTTTCGGGGATTCTTGTTGAGGGTTTTCTTAGGTAAATGTCACCCATACTGTTGATGGTTCAGAAATCAGGCTAACCGCCCATGATGTATAAAACCCGGTAAATAATAGGATAAACTGCCTAGCAACTGGTTAGCCGGATTTTGGCCATCAACAGTACTACATGTATTACATCCCTGACATGAAGATTTTGAATCCAAAAAAAATGAAGGTTTGGAAGACAGATTCCTTTTCAAACAGGTGATTTTCAGGTTCGCTGTTGAGGTCATTTTGGGACGTTCCCCAATCCCCGGGGCGTTTCAGAAACGTTTCAGGGAATCCAGGTGGTCCCCAACATGACGCCTGGTGATTCCACCCCAAGAATTTGAAGGGAATCATCATCCCAAAGAGAACCTTATTACAGGATGATTCTCTTTTGGAGGTTGATGAAATAGTGATATGTTAATGCAATTTATGTAATTTATGCTAATGAGATTGGAAGGATTGAGATTGAATATGTGCCAACAACCCAATTTGATCCACATGCGCAGTACATGTTTCTAGCCAAATTATGATGTTACGTCAGCATCAAATTGTGCAGTAGACTCGTAGACCGTGACTCTCGGACTCAAGGAGTGTCCACGATACTCCCCCTTGATGGATTACAACCAAAAGTCAGGGCTCAAGCAGCACCATGATTCACCACATCGATCAATATCATCTTCTGGTATCACTACTTGGGTGAAAGTCCATTGGCATGACATGATTTATAAATGAGACATACGGAATCAATTATATGATTTTGATTAGATAGATAGATGGATAGCTACGTTCTGGCTAATTCATCATAACATCACACGGCAAAGAAAACAAACCTCAAAAGGAGCCATAGAATTGGAGGAATTCTCCCTCCAAACGGCGGTATTTTTGAAGGAAATCCATTGTTCCCACTGAGCTTCAACGTTGGAGTTTAACAAATTCAACATCGTATTGTTGTCCAGGGCTGTTGGTCTATTTATCTATCTATATTTATATATATATATATCCATTTGTCTATCTATCTCTAATACAAGTGTTCGAACTTTTTCAATTATATACCCAACGCTGGTTCTGAGCCATGAAACGTGTAAATTACATACCTAGGTGACTTCGATGACCATCCCAGCAACCAGTGGAAAATGGTGCCAGATTTGATCATCATACCTCCCAGGAAGGTTGTGAAGCCACAACTGACAAAAATTAACCGGGGGAATCCGGAAACCCAATTTCGGAACACTACTTTGGTCGAATCACCCCCACAAAAAAAAGCACTGCTTTTATTGCCAGGCGATTAGGATGAGACATAGAACATTTGGGGCTTTTCTGTGCCAAGCTGCTAAGCTGTCGGCCAGGTTGGTTTGCCGTGTGCAAGCACGCCAGCACTGTGTCCTTTTCGAAAAAGTTCCTTGAATGAATCCAGCTAACAGTGGATGGATGTGGATGGGAGGATGGAGCATGATCAGTGCCCTTAAGGACTATGGATTTGTGAGTTTCCAATGTGGCTTCACTTTTTTTGATGCCATGGATATTTTTTCATGGAGAACTCGATGGAATTTCTGGGTAAGTTCCCTTGTGACCAGCTATTTTTCGGGAAATCCGGGAAATCCTCCCGGTTTGAGCTGGTGGAGTTGATTCAGGTCACGGATATTTTCACGGATCGCTGAGCGATGCCATCTGGGACTTGAGTGAGAAACACCTAGAGGAATTGCACCAAAACAAGAACCCAACCAAAGACATGATTCAAAACACCTACCATTTACTCTATGAATATGCAATTCACCCATCAAATACGTGCAAATTTTCTTGTTTAACCCCCAAATGCATGTACTACTTTGCTATACATCATGATTTCTATATGGGTGTTTCCTTAAATGGTGGTACCCCCATTTCACACCCCAAAATGATCAATTTTTAGCAGGAAAACCAATGGTTGTTGGGGAAATCCACCATTTTAGGAACCCCCCATATATATATACATATCATATATATATATATACAAGATTTCAAGTCACCAAAAACTGACATTTTTTTATTCCTACGAAATGCACTTGGACCGACCTGAGGTCCAAGTATATGCGCCGAATCTGGTGTTATACCAACGAGACACAGAAACGTATCGACAGGCACACTGGTAAGGTGGTTTTCTCGATGTGATTTGATGGTGTATAGATGAGGACCCCAAACGGAAATGATGGAACAATATCAAGATGGATGCCTTTAATCTCCACCGGAATTGGAACATATAACTAGGTGGTGGTTTCAAATATGTTGTATTTTCGCCCGTATTTTGGGGAAGATTCCTATTTTGACTCATATGTTTCAAAGGGGTTGAAACCACCAACTAGATAAGATATGCACTTTTTCGAGCTAACATATCATCCCAGGCTTTACCGCAAAAGAAACCGATCTTGGGAGCTTTTTGTTGGCTACCACCTAGATATGACATACATGTTACATGTTCATTGAAAAAAAAGTTGAAGTTTCACCGTTTCAGTCTTTGTTTTGGGTGTTTAAGCAAAGCAAAACAGGGATCTTTGTATTTACAGTATCGCCTAACTTTCTTCAGAAGGTGGAACACCAGAGGCAGGTGTTAACCATGATGTATCACGGAACAAGCAACAAACACCGCCAGGTTGAATGATGAGTTAGATCTACCTGAGAAGTACGTGGCTGTGCAAATTCGACGAGGGGATAAGGTGGCTGGCAATCGCAAGGACTGCCAGGAGGGTGGAAGATTTTGCTGAGATTCCTTCATAGTTAACCGGGAGTTTTTCTGATGTTTGGTGCGTACCAAGAAACAGGCAAGTGGGAAAGGTAGGCAATACAATGGCAATGAGTGATACAGGTGGTTTTTATTGATGGCATATTAAGTTAAAGGATGTTAAAGGTATATAATCTCCTAATGAATGATGGAGCTTTAAGAAACTGTTCATATTTACCATCAAGAAGGGAGATGATTCTTGCAATGAAAAAAACCCTGGTTGGTTAGGTTATGTAGGGGATTGTACTACCCAATTATATAGGGATTATAATAAACCATTCTAAGGATCCCTACTAACCAACCAGTATAATGGAAAGTAGTAAGTTTTTTTTTTTCGTGGCTCATTTGAAGGGAAGAAAGAATGCCAATGCTTCTTTGTTTGTTTGGAAGTCTTGCAACTAACTGAAGCAGAAGGCAGCTTGAGTTCTTTTTCATCCACAGCTGTTTCAGATTTCTTCACCCTCTTCCCCCTTGGGAGGAATCCTGTTTTGAACAATTTGTTTTTGCTTTTTTGAACCCAAAAGCTCGTGGGAGGAAAGTGTGCAAATGACTGGAAGCTTTGCTGAAGCATTGAGGGGACATGAGGAGCGTCAAAAATCTCTAGATATTGCATTCATTCCATGATATTCCACATTATGTTTGCACTTTACACTACTTTACACTTGTTTATACACCACGCATACGCATAGACATACTATCTCGGACAACCAGTTCGAATGTGGAGTTGGGATTAAATGCATTTAAGAATCTGCTATTGTGAACCAGTGGATTCCTATTGCGTGCGAATACCTGAAATCTTTGAATCTGCACTCTATCCATTTGCTAGTCCTTACAATTATAAATGCACCAAGTTGTTGAAAAGGATATGCCTATCCGCTTATAAGAAATCATATATCACATTATTTTCTCTGTTGAAGGGCATAGCATATGGTCCTTCAGCATTAGGCAACCAGGGTGTTGCATACTTCTCAAATGGCAGTTGCTTTTATTCAAAGTGTTTGCATATCCACCGAGAACTGGTCTCACCACGTCTAAAATGCAGAAACAGTAGAAATCCGGCGCACAACTGGTGGATATCTTTCATCAACAGTATCAGGCTTGCATGTGGGCGGAAGTGTGTGCGAATGGTGTCCTACCGTTTAATTTCTTTCACAATCCTTAGGAAAGGACAAAGATCCTTCAGCTAACAAGACAAAGAAGCCATCCGACATCCGTCTCAAACACAGCCATAGTTGAAACCAGTTGACTCCCTTCGACACAAGTTGCACTTCACTTGTCAACAGCTCAACGTAAACATGAATCATCTATGTCAAATTGACAAGGGTATATCCGGGGGTGTAAAAACATTTGGGAGAGGCGCCTCAATTACTTTCCACTTAGCGCTTACACCCGAAGAACCCAATCCCCAATCCCGATTCATTCCTAGGATACAACCCTGGAGTCTTTGTAGTGCCCATCACTTGTTTGGAACATCCTACACTACGGTGATTCCTCCCAAAATGATCCAGAAATGTAGGTGTGGGATCATTATGCTGTTGCTCTTGTTGTGCTTGTCGTTGTTGTTGTTGTTGTTGTTGTTGTTGTTGTTGCTGTCAAAAGTCCTGACTGACTTGTGGAGCAATGGAGTAAGGTCAGGATTTTGCCCGAGAAGCATTGAAACACCTGGGCCCTGACTGCTCTGTCATCGTCGCCTGCCACTTGTCACCACCAGGTTTTTTTTGATGTGGAAAAAAACGTCAAAAAAGGTTTCGGTTTCAAACATGTTTTTTGCTTTGAGTCATTCGGACTTAGGGAACTGAGATAAAACAACAGCATAGAATTTAGACTTATCCAGTACCTTCGGAGCATTTTCTATTCATCATATGGTTTGGACCATGATCATCCACGGTTTTGTGTTCCGATTTGTTCGCTTCCAGGATTTTGGTCCAGTGATATGACATGATGGCTTAAATGTAGTATGGTACAGAAGTAAGTTGGGGTTCCACAGAGGATCATTCTTCAATGACTGTTCAGTCTTCGGAAGATGAGAACGTCCATATTTCAATTGACCATGTTCTTGTTTCAAGGATACTGTAGCACTTCTGGATTTGCCAGTTTGCTTAAGAAAAGGCAGAGGACCAAGACATTCCCATTATGCATCACATGGTGGGTGTCCCGATGTTGAATTTGATCAGAGTGAACTATAACAACGTCGGATCCAAACACAAGATCATTTCATATTGGTGAATTATCACAATAGACTTGTACCATAATCTACCCAGATACATGGAACATCAAAGCTTATAGCTAGGTGGCCCATCAACAAAAAATCCCACGTCCTCAACCCGGAGATGGAGAAAATCCGATGTTTTGTTTTCTTGGCCCACGCGCCACGTGTGGACGTTACTGTAGCAAGTGGTTATAGTAACTGTACAGATTGTAATAAACTAAACCAATTTGAATTGAAATGAGTACCTGCCCATTATTTTTTTAATTCCTCAAACCATTTCCAAAAAAGATCTTATGTTTCTCTTCTTTTTCAAGCATTTTCGCAGGTCAACCGGTCAACCTGCCCTCCCAGAAAATCGAATCTAACGGTGGTTAACAGATTTTGTCAGAGCGACCTGGAGGTAGTGACGATCGTTCTGCTGCAGAAGAGCTGAGTAGCTACATTGGCAGACGGGCCGAGGCGAAAACTGAATCAATTTTTTGCAAATGAAAAGTGATGAAATTCATCTTGCAAATGAAGCAATGAACATGATAAGATGGACAATTCCGGTTTTTTGTTGATATCCTGAGTTTTTTTTCCAATTTTTTTGGGTGTCATCCTTTTGTTGGTTGGGCACAATTTGACCCTTGCTCTCATATCTTCAGCGGACTTAGGTCCAAACAAAAATAACCAAGCTCATTGGATGAGTTGGATGCTTCCTCAATATAAGCTCCGCTATAAGCCCCTCCACTGAACTCATAAATCGACAACATTTGAGAGGAAGGACAGTTCCAGCTCAGGTTTAGATTTTAGATGTATATCGAAATTTGTGACCGTGGCCGAACTTGCAAGTGATGGTTTCAATAGTAAAAAATCGCGATTTTGCTGTGGTGATTCTTGTTGGTTCTGCCATTGCCATTAATAGTCAATGATTGGTTGGAACTTGGAACATCCCATTGTTCTGCCAATTGAATTTCAAAGAGATTCACAACATCTATTCTATGTTTTGCTGGGTGTTGTGATGCATTGAAAGGTTTGACTGATGTTTTTGTTGAGTGTGTTGTAGGCCATGTTTTGCAAAGATTGGTGTGTATTGACAAGAACCATGGCATATAACAGGGATCCCCATAGACCTGGTACTTCCCACTGTTGGGTGAGTATCCCAACAAATATAACATAGATGTTTCCATTGCGACTCAAGAGGCCGCAAAAAACCTCCGGGTTGAATACGAACACTGCTTCCACTTGGATGATAATCCCACAGCCCTAAGTCTGATTCACGACCGTAGATGAAAAAAGAGTTTTCCATCATCCCACTTAATCATTTCGGAAGCTGCGTTCAAACCACATAGGTAACACACATGCTTAGCATTGACAGTCACATATCATTTCCCTGGATTTGTTTATTATCCGCATTTGTCAACAACTACAAGCCAAGAAAAATGGGGCTCCGCCCAAAAAAAAGTGTTGTAAGTTGATTTGGCGCTAAAAAAAATTAATATATATATATGATATATATATATATAATATCTATCTATCATTACTTCAAAAAAAAAGGTAACCACCAGTTTACCCCCAGGAATTGGCCCCTTGCCCAACCCAACAACCCCAGGTGCGCTGGCGGAAGCGGCAAGATGTGCCTGAAAACTTGCGCAATGGTCACTGGCAGGTGCCCCGCCGTTGAGTCGTGGCATGTGAGACAAACCATTTGGTAAAAGGTACCCCTTTAAAGGTAGAGTAATTTGATGGTCCACAAAAAAAACATTCCATGATTTTTTTTTACTGTACCAAAATTTGATTTGTGCAAAAGTTCAAGCATGATGAGAATTTGATGGACAAAAATCGAAGGAACCAATTGTGATAGTTAAATTCACTATCAGTAGTGGCAACGTTTTCATCATTTGGTTGCTTCAAGCTGGGGTTGGCGATTCTCAGCGCAAGCCTATATTTGCAAGTAAGAAACGAAACAACACTCAGTTCTTTTATACGCCCTAAGGAGTTATAACGGGCCCTTTATAGTAGATTGTACGCTGTAGAGGATTCGAATTATGTATAAGGGAATATGTAACTGTAAGGCCTTATATGGAAGCCAATGATTCTTGACCAACAAGGATTTCATGAGATGGTGAAAGAAGTATTAACTTGTTTCTTTGCTAGAGTGTCCGAAGAGTTGTATGACAGCTGGATGGGACCACAGACTGTAGTTGAGTAACAGTGACCAACAGATTGTAGTTATGGCGGTACACTACGACATTCAACCATCCGAATCTTTCTTTTTTTTTAAACATGACCCTATGCGACACAGTGAAACGGTTGCGAGAGAGTTACGAAAGGATATTTCCTGGGAACTTGTATTTCGCCTGACTTTCACATCTACTTGTCCTTTTTTAACAATGCTGAATGCCATTGCCCCATTTGCCACCTTGAGTGCTGCCAATCTATCCAGGCTCTCCTTACATTTCTGCTGTTTTGCAAGTACAGTCGAGCTGCACAAAAAAACAATCTTTTGGGAGACAAACAAATGACAGATTGCCGCCAGAATTCGAACACAAACGTCATAGATATCAGTTTAAACACAAGTTGTTTCAAGACTAGAGAGGCCAAGGCTCCCCTTTGGTACAGAATAATCCCATAGGATCCATGGATGGGCCTAATTTACTTCCGGCTACAATTTGGTTGATTTTTATGGTAAATGTAGGATTTTCATACCAGGCCCATGGATTCTATGGGGTGAAGGTTTGGTGCCTTGAAAGGCGGAAAACTCCCGTTGAAGTGATCTTCCAACGGAAACAAGCTTTACAGACCAATAAAGTGTTGTGAAAAGTGTAGCCAACTTCGAATTTTCCACTTCACCTCCTACTACTACCATCAACTTCGACTATGGCTCTAAGGACCTGCTGAACCAGAACCTGAAGGGGAGCATCTTCCAGATCCTCCTGTTCTTGAAGAACCGCATGACCAAGGTGGTAACCAACAAGACCTTCATGGTAACCTGGATGAACTACCTGCTCATGATGCAGAGCCACCTGCACCAGAACCTGTGGATGATGGAGAACCTTAGACCATCATTGCAAGAGACGGTCGAGAACCTAGAGAACCTGGTGGAACACCTTCGGGAGCAGCTGAGATTGGCAAACGAAGACAACCTTCGCCACTACCAGCAGCTTCAAGATCTTCTACAAGAACATGAACGACTTGTTGAGCAGCAGGAGGCAGCTCAAAGAGTAGCTGGCAATTTCTACTTGGATCGCCAGCTGGTGCTTCACCAATTGGATCAACAATGTGATCCACAGGAAGAGATTCAGAATGCTGTCAATCAGAGGATCAACCAGCTGCTGAGTCGAAATGTCTACTTTACACGTGGCGGCGAGTGTTGGCACCTGTCAGAAGCCTGTGCTACTGCAAGAACCCACACCTGAGTGTTTGGTCGACGTGCATGCAGAGTTTGCGTCCACGCATTGCAAGTCCAACAACAACCACAAGGACCGTGAATGTGGACCCTCTCCTTTGGAAGCTTCACACCGGAGCCTGACTACACTGACATGAGACTCAATGTGGTGGAGCTTGGTGGACCTTTCACTAATTCATTTTCCTCTTTTCTCTTACCAGTGTGAAAAGTGTAGCCTACACATGGCATGAAACACCCACTGGTTGATTTCCGATGCCTTTTCGGCTGTTTGCTCACCTTTGTAGAGTGGGATAGCTGATTTGAGCTTCAACGCTACGTATCGCGAATGCGAGGCTAAAACAGATCTTTGCGTACTTCGTGAGACGCAGTTTGCATTTTGGGATGTCCTTGTGACCTTTCCCTTTTGCACTTGGCTAGACTGCGCTACCCAATTGACATTGGTAGCGGAGCAGGAAGACATTCAGACCTCTTTGAGCCCAATGAACCCTGCAGAGCAACCGACGACTACCACATCAAGCACCGATGTGACGAAAGACAACTTCATTC
This sequence comes from Breviolum minutum Mf 1.05b.01, assembly GCA_000507305.1. Classification (NCBI taxonomy): domain Eukaryota; class Dinophyceae; order Suessiales; family Symbiodiniaceae; genus Breviolum; species Breviolum minutum. The sequence continues at coordinate 21,706 of DF242763.1, read as the reverse complement.
CCATCTTCAACAACCGCATAGCTGACTATCGGGAATGGAGGCCTCGGATTGGATTGTACTATAGGAAGATGACCCTTCAAAACAAGAAGAAGGAGGCCACCATCAATCTGCTGACTAGCCTGAATGGCTTGGCGTTGCGGCAGATTGAGCACTCAGCGGACAAGTTGGTGGATGAAGATGAAGGCTTCACCAAGGCCCTTTCCATGCTTGACGCCTGCTTCAAGTACAATGAGAAGGTAGAGATGCCGAGGGCTTTTGAGAAGTTCTTCTTTAGCCTTCACCGCCAACCCACGCAGACCCAGCTTCTCTCCTACACCACGGAGCACCGTGAACACCTTCGAGAGATTGAGAAGTTTGGAGTGAAGATACCTGCACCGGTATCTGGTTGGTTGATGCTTCGACGAGCCGGCCTCACAGCTGGCAAGCAGTGTCCTGATTGGACACAACACCTTGATGAAGAACCTCAGTGTACTTCAAGCCTATGGCCGTGACCTTCGCCATCTTTGCTTCAGACCTGTGGACAAAACCTTCCACTTTGGAGGAGACACCAGCAGCAGAGCTGAATGGTCTATCCACTTGCCCGTCAATGTTGGTGGAATCTTCGGACGTCTTCAAGTCTTTGTGATTCCTGGGGACACTCCCTTCTTGGTTGGACGTCCTGTACTCAAGCACTTCAAAATACAGATCGACTACGCCAATGACAAGATCTCCTTTGGTGGCAACTCTTGGACGTCTGCCATCAAAGGACGACGAGAAGAGTACCTCATCAACCTCCATGATAGCAGTGATGATTGGTGTCAGCCTTGGAGTTTCGACCTGATGACTGATGACACCATTGACAACTTCGCCTATCAACCTGACACTGACACCATCAACCTTGAAGAGTACCTCAACGTCACTCAACTTCCACACCCAGAATTCACCTTCAACCTTCATGACGCCACACCTCAAGACGAACTCAACGACACTTCACCCTCACCTGTACTACAACACCTCTTGGACTTGGAGGATGAACCCAATAGTGTGTATCGGCCCATCACCAACAAGTTGCTGAAGTCCATGGCCATGCATCAGCACACTCAGAAGATCTCAAGGAAGCGAGTAATTGATCGCATCCTGCATTTCTATGACAAGGGTGTGAAACAGTTCTGGGAAGTCTATGCTGGACAGAGCAATCTCAGCCGAGCCATGGCTGATCTTGGATATGAAGTCACCACCTTCGATTTGACTTCAGGCTGGAACTTCGAGAAGGCTCATCACCGGCGTGAATTCTTCAGACTCCTTCGCAAGGTCTGTCCAGACTTCATCTGGTTGGCTCCACCATGCACCATTTGGAGTCCTCTTCAAAGTTTGACTTACAGAACGAAGGAGCAACTGTATGCTCTTCAGTGTGAACGAGACTATCAGGAGCAAGTCCACCTGAAGTTCACGGATCGTGTCTTTCAGGAACAATGCCGTGAAGATCGAGATGCTGGAGTAGAACGACCTCAACGAGCAATGTCTTGGAAGACAGCTACTTTCCAGACTATGGTGTCCCGTGGGCACTTGGCTCATCTCGATCAGTGTGCCTATGGAGCTATGTTGCCTGATGATCAAGGGGTGATGACACCCATCAAGAAACCGACCTCTTTGTGTTTGACGAGCTCTACTTTGGCTGATGACCTTTCCTGGAAGTGCCCTGGTGGACATGCACACCTACCTATCGAAGGCAGCTCACCTGGAATTGGCAATCGAGCCAAGGCCTCAGCAACCTATCAGCCTGTGATGTGCCAATACCTTACAACATCCATTGATAACTACCTCACCAACAAGTCTTCAGAAACCACATATGCAACTTCAGATAAACTTCCTCTTGGACTACAGCAACCTTCTTCATCACTACCAGCAGAACATGATCCACCTCAACCTCAACTTGGACTTTCAGACACACCACCTCAACATCAACCTGCAGATCAATCCTCAGAACAACCTACCCATCGTGGCATACTTCACCGCCTTCAACCTTCAACCAACCTTGAAGCACAGCGCACTATCCAGCGGCTGCACCGCAATCTTGGTCACCCGACCACAAATCAGCTTCACAAGCTCTTGGTGGAGAGAAATGCCAATGAACGACTACTACAAGCCAATCAAGCTTTCAAGTGCGAGCATTGCAGTCAGAAATCACCGCCTACTCAGGTTCCAAAGAGTTCCATATACAAAGGAACTTTCTTCAATGACCGTGTTCAAGCTGACACCCTATGGCTGAAAGTTCAACCCTCTCAAGAACATGGAACTCGAGTCAGGGCCATTCCCATTCTTGTGATTTCTGATGCAATCACCAGACTCTGTGCAGCACGACTTCTACAAGATGAGACACCTGATTCTTTTCAGAAGGCTCTGGAACGAGCTTGGATTCGCTCTTTTGGACCCATGAGGATTCTGCAAGTTGATGAGCGCCGCTCATGGTCGAGCGCACACATCAAGGACTGGGCTGGCCAGCAATCCATTCAGTTGATGATTTCTCCTGGACAAGCACATGAAAGGCTAGCCATCATCGAGAGACGGCACCAGGTGATTCGCCGTGCCTTGGACTTGTTCTTGCTGGAGTCCAAAGACTACACTCCAGAAGGCATCATCAATGCTCTGAACTACGTGATCCCTCAGGTGAATCGGATGCCCAACGTCGAAGGCTATTCCCCTTTGCAATGGACTTTGGGATACAATCCTCATGTTCCTGGCTTGCTGATGGAAGAAGAGCTCAACCCAACTCAACAACTTCACCCCACTCAAGCCTTCAAGATGAAGTCAACAATGATGATCGACTTCGCCGAGCCCTTTTGCGACGTTACTCCGGAGTGAAGCACAACCTGCAGACAGGAGACCTTTGCTTCTATTGGCGAGACGTCGTGAACAGTCAAAAGCCTGGACCTAAGATCTCCTGGAAGGGCCCAGCCACTGTTGTTATGGTTGAAAAGGAACCACATGAAGTTCTTTGGTTGGTTCATGGCACCACCATGCTACGAGCTTCACCTGAACATGTCAAGCCAGTACTCACACCTGACCCTTCAACCACCACCATCACCATTGACCAACCACTTCAACGAGCTCAACTTTCCCTTCAAGGAATTCGCAATCGAGGAGTGACTCAGTATGTGGACTTGGGCAAATCCAACAAAAGATCTCGAGATGAAGTTGAAAGTGAGGATGAGGAGGATGCTACTGATGCTGCTGCAATGCCTGAGCCCAGCAGTGTCGGTAAGCTCCTGTACACCTGTTCTCTGCAGAGCGGACCACTGAGATTGTCAGACCTGAACCTGCACCTACGATCGTCATCAAGGATGATTGGACTTTGGATCAGGACAAGACCATGGGATTTTAGTGGACTGGAACCACAACCTTTCAAGATGAACCTGATGACGACCTTGACCCTGAGATCAGTGAAATCCTCAATGCACCACCTACCACGACTACAACTTCATTGGAACCCTTCACTTCACTCACATCAACACCGACTTTGCCAACCTATGATCCACTATACCTGAAGATGGACAACCTGTTGCACCACCACCTGATCTACCACCAGACCTTCAACTCACTCCACAACAACTTGAAGAAATCGAACCTTCTTATCGACCACAGCCTGACGAGGACTTCAAGGCCAAGAGAGCCCGCTTTGAAAGACAAGAGACCATCAGCTACAAGCCAACCACTGATACTCCAACTTCTACCTTTGGACCACAACGACGTCAAGACCACACTTCACCTTCACGGCCTACCTCATCACTTATGGCGACAAACCTTCTGATGACACAGCTCTCTCCCATGAGGTCGACATCGACATCACCAATGGCACCTCACACCTTCCACCTGGATGGCACCATGAGGATGGTTTTGTCGTCATGGATGATGTCTGTGATGAATGGCAGATCAAGGGCAACTACTTGATCAGGAAGTTGGCAAAACTCGAAGCACCTTCTTCAGAGACACCAGCTATCACGACCGTTGGCATCTAAAGGCAAAGCATTTCCATAGCACTTGGACATTCCATACCAGATTCAAGATCCTGCCCAACTACAGGAAAATGGCCCATGACGTCTTCTACAACACCAGTGATGGCTACTCCAGCTATGTTGAACCAAAATCCAAGGACAAGAACAACTTGAATGAACGAACCATGTCCTTGGCAGACAGGCTGTCCTTCACAGAAGCCAAAAGGAAAGAACTGACTTCTTTCTTCCAACATGATGTGTGGGACTTTTGTGATCCTCAACAGGCTGATCAAGATCGCGTGCTGAAGGCGCACTTCATTCTCAAGTGGTCAACCAATGCTGATGGGTGTCCCAGAGCGAAAGCTCGTCTCATCACGCAAGGCTTTCGTGACCCTGACGCTCTCTCCGGGGCGTTGAGGACCAATTCGCCAACTCTGACCAGGATGAGTCGTGGCATGATCCTGTCCATATCGAGCTTGATGTCATGGACAACCTTTACCTCTGACATCAGCACTGCCTTTCTACAAGGTAAACCTCATCATAAAGACCGAACCCTTTGGATCAAATTGCCACGTGATGCCTGTCAGATACTCGGCCTCCCATCTACCGATTCCAAGCTCACGCAGTTGAAGAAACCGATGTATGGACTTTGTGACGCCCCCAGGGCTTGGTACATGGAGGCAGTTGACGTATCCTCAGCCTGGAGAATGTCTACAGACACCCATTTCATGGTTTTTGACCCCAATGGCCACAGCCAACTGGATCCACCTCATGATGAACCTGAAGCTGTACCTCCTGGACGCCTGGTCGCCGTCTTCGGCATCCATGTCGATGATCTACTGGGATGTGGTGACATTGAGAATGACACCTACAAGAAGGTCAAACAGCAGCTTCATGAACTTTTCAGTTTCCGAATGTGGGAGGAATCCAACAACCTCCAGTACTGTGGCTGTGACATCGTGAAGGATGACAACATCATTCACCTCAAGCAGACTGACTACATCACCCAATTGAGAGCTTTGATCGGTGCTCTCCAGTGGCCATGTATTCAGTCGAGTCCATATCTTCAATGCTCGGTATCTCAATTAGCCGGGAAGATATCCAAAGCCACAGTCAGCACCATTGATCATGGGAACAAGATTTTGAGGATGGCAAAGGCGAACAGTGATGTGTCCCTGCAGTACTCCAATCTTGGCAACATCAACGACGTCACCTTTGTCACGTACTCCGATGCTGCCTATGCCAACCGGGATGATCTTACATCTCAAGGAGGGTATCTTCTTTGCATGGTGAACCACAATGTCACCAATGGAGATGAAGGAAGATACAATTTGATAGATTGGAGAAGCTGGAAGTTGGCAAGAGTGGCTAGGTCATCACTCTCAGCAGAAAGTCAGGCCACGGCAGAAGCAGCAGACTCGCTGCTCTTTGCATGCCTGTTTTGGAGATTGATTTTCAACCCGCAGCTCCCCATTGACCAAGACACTTCAGCTCAGCTTCGACATCAACCAGCACATGTGATTGATGCAAAGGCCCTCTACGACCTGCTGATCAAGGATGAGATCCAAGCAGCACTAGGCAGTGACAAGCGCACTGCTGTGGAAACACTTGTGGCCCAGGACAAGCTGAAGGTCTGCAAGGCCCAAGTCAAATGGGTGAGCTCTGAGAAACAGTATGCTGACGGCATGACAAAATCCGAGGCTGCACAGTTGCTGGCCGACAGAGTTCGCACCCACCAGCTTCGATTGATGAGTGACACCAATTTCCAGGCAGCTAAGAAGAAGACTGCGTCACAACGCAAGAGAGGAGAAGAGATGTATGCCATGAAGAAGCCAAGCAAGACTATGCAAGCTATGGCAGCAACAGCAATCACCATTTCCACCGCACAAGCTTTCAACAACAGTGACCACCTCAACAACAACCTTCACCTTGACGACTCTTTCACCTTCACCAACTTTCTTCTCACCATTGTTTTTCTTATGGCAATTGCACACGGTTTCCACCTTCTACCTCGAATTTTCCACTTCACCTCCTACTACTACCATCAACTTCGACTATGGCTCTAAGGACCTGCTGAACCAGAACTTGAAGGGGAGCATCTTCCAGATCCTCCTGTTCTTGAAGAACCGCATGACCAAGGTGGTAACCAACAAGACCTTCATGGTAACCTGGATGAACTACCTGCTCATGATGCAGAGCCACCTGCACCAGAACCTGTGGATGATGGAGAACCTAGACCATCATTGCAAGAGACGGTCGAGAACCTAGAGAACCTGGTGGAACACCTTCGGGAGCAGCTGAGATTGGCAAACGAAGACAACCTTCGCCACTACCAGCAGCTTCAAGATCTTCTACAAGAACATGAACGACTTGTTGAGCAGCAGGAGGCAGCTCAAAGAGTAGCTGGCAATTTCTACTTGGATCGCCAGCTGGTGCTTCACCAATTGGATCAACAATGTGATCCACAGGAAGAGATTCAGAATGCTGTCAATCAGAGGATCAACCAGCTGCTGAGTCGAAATGTCTACTTTACACGTGGCGGCGAGTGTTGGCACCTGTCAGAAGCCTGTGCTACTGCAAGAACCCACACCTGAGTGTTTGGTCGACGTGCATGCAGAGTTTGCGTCCACGCATTGCAAGTCCAACAACAACCACAAGGACCGTGAATGTGGACCCTCTCCTTTGGAAGCTTCACACCGGAGCCTGACTACACTGACATGAGACTCAATGTGGTGGAGCTTGGTGGACCTTTCACTAATTCATTTTCCTCTTTTCTCTTACCAGTGTGAAAAGTGTAGCCTACACATGGCATGAAACACGCACTGGTTGATTTCCGATGCCTTTTCGGCTGTTTGCTCACCTTTGTAGGGTGGGATAGCTGATTTGAGCTTCAACGCTACGTATCGCGAATGCGAGGCTAAAACAGATCTTTGCGTACTTCGTGAGACGCAGTTTGCATTTGGGATCTCCTTGTGACCTTTCCCTTTTGCACTTGGCTAGACTGAGCTACCCAATTGACAAGTGTGTTTAACAATATCGTCCCTATTTGGGGGGGTTCACCATTTGATTCTACTATTAATTGTTGGAACACTTGGTGTTCTTAAGTAATCAAATAGTTTTTTGTTCCCGTTGTTACTTTCCCTCTTTAGTTGAAGGCGGACTACAACGCCCTCTCGGCCAAGCAGCGTGTGGCAATGACCCACGAATTCTTGGCAGATGTGGAAGTGCTACGGAAGGCCAGTCAAAACTTACTTCTGAAGTTTACTTTGAGGATCATTTGGGCAGTCGATCAAACCTTGGGTATACTGTAGTTTTGCAATTTAATGTGTGTATTGATACAAGGAATGAAAGCCTACCCCGAGACGACCTTGTTTCATTTGGATGAATCCATAAAATGTGAATCCTTTTTTCAGCTCACCAGATGAACCAGTATATATGCGGGTGGGAAAAAATCCAAATCGCTGGGAGTCATTAGTCATTCTTGACTCTGAGTAGTTTTTCCCATAAGTGGCAGGTCAGGGCATTTTTCCATAGCTCTGAATCTTCACTGTAGTTATGTGTTCATAATCTTCCTAAATATCTTATCCCATACCATCCATGCTATGGAGAATGTTTACCCAGATTTTACCATTACCAGATCACCCCAATTTCATGTAGGTAAATAAACCATGCCATACATGGTATGGGTATTGGGATACTTGCCCATCGACCCTCTCCTCCGAAGATTCCAAGTCATCGATTTTTCTTCACCTGTCCATGAAGAAGGTTATTCAAAGATTCTCCAATGATGTCCAAGGATTTTTTTTTTCATTGGGCGTTTTTGTTGGTGGTTTTGTAATTGGTAAGCGCGATTGGTACCTGGTGAAAGTGAGTTTTATTTATTATCACATGCTGGCGGGATTTATTTCCAAGTCGGTTTTTTGTCGTTGGACTACTTAGAGCGTGAACCACCATTTAGGTTTTGCATTTAGTGAAGAAAAGTGGAAACTAGCCACATGGTATGATTAGGCGTATTATGTATTTACAACATGCATAAACCAGCAAGTTCCAAGGGGTGCAAATTGAATCTTTTGTAGAATCTAATTATTTGGTGCTCTTTGGAATGAGCATCTTATACATGTTATCATGGACGAAAACTATACTTTTTCTAACTTGGACAAGAGTACACAGGTGTTTAGTGTTTGAAGGCGAGATGATCATGGTTGATTAAAAATCTCTCGACATCTCACAATGAAATCCCAATGAACCAGATCTTTAAGCCGTTGTCAAGGACAATGCTTGACCTACAAGTAGTTTGGGTGGTCCACAGTGGTTGTGTATAGGATGATCATTGACTCTTCACTTATTGACTCACAGAGTCAAGCAGATGAGCTTCTGACAGGCCACGGTTTGCGTGTGCACCTTTAGCAGCAGCTTGGCATGTTTACTGAGTTTACCGTTTATCCATCAATGATCAACACCTGCCCTTTCCCACCCAACAAACACCCGAGGTAATGTGGGACGTTTAGTGGCCCTGCTACGTGATGGGCCAACGATTTCCATGGACATCGCAGAATGGACCAATGATTGAAGCTGAAGCATCTCAAGCACATGGCATCAGAGTGCTTCTTTTGGAAAACACTATATAATAATATGTATATAGTTTGATTTTCCACCCAACTGGTGATTTGTGTATATTTCAAAACGTTTGCAACAACATTTTTTACACGTTGGATACATCAGGTTGTTTCAAGGATTGTGGAAGATATTTTACATCTCATCTTTTGGACAGAAAGTTACAGGGCTTCCATTTAGAAGGTGGTCCCAATTTTGATCGCAGAACCGGACGGAGCAAAGCATCCGAACATTTGGAAGTTTTTGAGCTTAAGAATTTCGCAAAGAAAAATCATGACGACCCGTGACCTGAACTACCCAGTGATTTTTTTGGGGAGCGATTTGGAGCCACGGATGATGCATTTTCCTACTAAATGATGAGGGATTCAGAACCTCAGAATCACTCAAAATCACAGGGTAGTGAACCATTTTTTCACGAGTCTCGAAATAGTTTTATCTTGGGAAAAAAAACAGCTGCCAAATGAACAAAGACTTCAGGTGAATGAAGTATAGGGTTATAGGTTGGCCATGACCTATGATCATCTTCTAGATGGCCTAAATGGCTGACAATTAAGGTACCAAAAAAAACCATGGAATTGATCAATTTTTGTTTGGAATTCCAGTCTTTGTTGGAACCAATCATTTGATGAGGGGAAACAGTGAAATCATTTACCTACTAGATAGAGACCACCATGTTTACTATAAGGGATCCCATCGACCACCGTGTTGCATGGCAAAATGAGAACTTCGAATCCAAGTGATCCAACCTTGCTTCGACCCCATTTCTTCCCCGGTGCTGCAGCGTTGCATCACATCTCTCCAGTTGGAGTAGTGCCTTCCCAATGTCGTCTCCCACCAATAAAGCCTATCATGGCGGCTACCATGGGCACCTTGGCAAGGAAACATCAAACAGCCTTTGGACATGTTTTTGAGGTGTATCAAAAGTAGGCATTCGCAAATTTCAGTGTGAAAACCGATGGCTAGTCTGTATGTATGGTTTTCAGCGCATGAGAATTTCAGGCACCGACTGGCCTCCCCCATGTTGTCGTGGGACCTTGCCCGGAGGCCTTACTATGCCTCGCCCAGCGCACGTAGCGGTCGAGAGATTGATATGGCCGTGCCGGAGGAAGGCTGCGATGCTCGTCACTGCGTGCGTGTGGTGGAGGCACCGCTGTTGCTGGCGTTTTATGGCGTTTTGGAGTTGCCATGAAGGGCCCAATATGGCCGATCTATGCAGAAGAGGTTTTAAAGAAAACAAGATGCCTGGAAAAAGAATGCGATATGTATTGCATATTACAGGTTGCTATTTTTTTTGTTCGGATGTTTTGGTGCCTTCTGAAAAGCTTGCCAAGGGCTGATTTTTTTGAGAGTTCTTTGGGTAGAGTTGGTGTGTTTGTGGCACCTGCCGAAACCACAGACAAAAAATGGACCCTTCCAGTGCCATGGTGCTAAATGTTAAAACGACCTCACCCAACCTCGCTCTAAATTGGTCATGCTGCAATTCCATAACAATTCCCCCCTTTGAACTTCAGGTGAAGTATTGCATCCCCTGTTTTTTCTTAAAGTTGAATCCGGCCCTCCAAACAATTTCTCCAAGTTTCCAGGAAAGCCAACAACTTCTCTCTTCTCAGCCCTTAAGGTGAATGGCTCCTCCAAAATGTTTGAAAGATTCAGCGACACCACAAACATCTCACCTTTTTGTGGATATGAATACGACTTTGAGTCATTTTCAAACCATGTCATATTATAGTGTACCGTACCACCACAATCTATCGTTGTCAGAGCTGTGTATGTTTGCACGTCATGTGCAGATTTAAAATGGTGCCAGGACTATCACCTTTTAGACTTCTCGGAACGCTTGAACACCAGTTCTTATGTCAATGTGGTCTTTGAGCCAGATGCTGGGAACAACTTTGGATCAGTTTGAGTGTAGGAAGACAACCTCATTCCAAGTCATGGTGGTGGAATCCCCTAAGATAACGGCTTGTTTGGTTTCGAGATATAATTTGGTGAGATCAATTCACTGGAGAAAGAATATCTCTGGATGTGGTAATCACCAGATTCATTAGATGGTTTCAATGGTTTCTGTTTCAGTACCTTTTCATCTATCGTGGTTGGCTTTTAAGATCCAGTGCAAAGTTTTTTTTTTTTCGTGGCTATTTGTTGGACTTCCCAAACTGGTCCATCTGACAACTCGACAACGAAATGTGTGAAAGCTGGGCCTTGAAATCCATTGGCTTTCCGTTGCCATTCAATGTCTTGAATGATTTAATATATCATGTGTAAAGGCCGCAGCAAATGACGGCAAATTGGAGGTCCCCAAGCCCCAGCCAGTTTGGAAAACCTCCTTGGAAATGTTGATTTTCCAGGCTGTACTCTTAGTATCGGTTGGTACATGCTGGTGCTGTACATATGGCAAGTAGCCCGCCTTCCTTAGCTAGTACATGGAATTTATGGTTGGGATCATTTACCCATAGTGCCGAAGGACACAAACCCAACTAACCAGTTAATATGGTGAACGTTTCATGAGGTAGAGATAGGTACAGTGGTATATTTTGGTGTCCATCCCCAACTGGTAACTTCCCCAGTTACAAAAAACCTACATCTTCCACCGTATCGAAAAAATCACCGGAACCACCGCGATTGCATGAGGAAGAAGAAAAGGTGGCATTGATGGGATTGAAGGCGGGGTTTGGCAAGTTCAACTGTGAACCGCCGATCTTTTGGGCCTGATCGTGGAAACCGAGCATGGAACTGTCGACCAAATTCCGTAGAAATCAGCGGACGGATGTGAATGGTTTGATAGTACAATTCACTTGCTCAGATACAAGCTTCAGAAAGTGTTTCATCATTGATTTTGCGATGAATTCTATTCCAGAACCAGCATCTCAGGAATCTGTTGTTTTTTCAACTTGTTGAGTTGCCTGTTTGGAGGTAGCCAAGACGGTGATCCCCCAAACCTCCCAGGAGGTGATTGGATTTTATCGCCCAATTTTTCGAGGTGAACCTGGCGGATCAGACTGTCTACCCTGAGTCCTTCCGCATGCACAATGATACTCTCAACATGCGCCTTTGTCAAAAAAGATGCGCTTCTTTTTTTTTGTTTTTTGGTGGGGGACAAAAGGGAAGTATATACAGTACTTTATCTGGGTGGTGGTTTCAAACATTTTCTATTTTCAACCCTACCTGGGGAAGATGATCCCCATTTTGACTAATATTTTTCAATTGGGTTGAAACCACGAAAAGGACGTCCCCAAAAAACCATCCTGGAGGAAAATGTCCATCAAACACTGGCTGCTTCTCAACTTCTCAACCGCTCAAGTGGTTTAGGTTTTTTCTGAACTGCGCATGTCAACGGGTGTACTTTTGTATGCTCAGGCCCTGATCCAGAGTGTCGTTTCAACCGAGGATTGCCAAGGCCTGGCACTGTCCCAAGCCAGAGGATTTTGACGAGTATGGTTGCTATGCGGGTGCAGGCACTGTAGGTTCCACCGAGGCGCGGTAAGGGGGGGGGGGCGATTGGTGATGTGTTGTTGTTTCCTTCTTTCGACTTGTTGGTGTGGTAGTTGTCATACCATTCAAACCACAAAAAAGGTCAAACACTGCAAGCCGTACTGAAAAGAAAGTAAACCCAAAAGGTGGACATGCACGTTGGTAAAGTTGATGTAGGTCTAGGTATTATTTAGTTCGATGGCGCAATTTCGATCAAATCATTTGCCATTCGTGAACAAAACAGAAACCCATGCATTTTACATGGGATCCAAGTGCTCGAAGTTTATTGTATTCTGGTATAGTTCAGGTTTTCTGAATGTACACTTTTTTATGTACAGGAACAATAAGATAAGATGAGATAAGGCAGGGTTTGGATCGGTCGGGTGTTTTTTTCTTCTTGGCAAGCGACAAGTTTTGGTGACGTGTGTCATCATTCGCAAAGTTTGATAGTGGGTTGTGTCGATGGGAAGAGACTTAGGCGATTAAACATATTTTGTAGTTGGTTTGCCGAAAATGAAACCAGCCCACAATTGAAATTCAAAGTGAAACGAACATGTTGCAGGTTTGCAGTAGCTGACAAACAGATAGATGGCATAGGTCTTGCATAGTCATTAGTTTTTATAATATGTGTGTATATTTTTTAAAAATGGGGCTCTTAATAATGGCTAGCCAACCTACCCCCCCTAACGTACCTTTGCAGAAAAAAACCTTAAGGGTTTAATTATTAACCATTGGTTTCCCTGAATAAGGCCTTATTAAACCCTAATCCGAGTATTAGTGGAAGTTCCATTTTCTTTCGTTCAACATGTGGGGTAAGTGTAGCAATCATAGCTCAAGCGAAACTACAATGAGAGACACATGAGCAAAGAAAAACCCTGGTTGTTTACGGTATATAGGGGATTATACTACCCAAGTATGTGGGGATTTTTATAAACCATTGCAAGGATCGCTATTAAGCAACCGTGTTGTATTTAAGATTTAAACTTTGACAATCCTGTGAAACTAGTTTGTTGTGGTTGGGAACACTGGACCGCTGGATGTGTTTTTGTCATTTTGATTGCCAAGGGAGTTGAGCATTTTTTTGGTTTACGGCATGATATAGCATAAATGACATACTTACCCACTCATCATTTTTCTATAATTATATATATGTTCCTCTTCAGTCCATAATTGGATAGGTGGTGGTTTCAAGTTTTTTTTTATTTTCACCCCTATTTGGGGAAGGTTCAAATTTTGACGAATATTTTTCAGATGGGTTGGTTCAACCACCAAGCAGATTAGTGATGACTTCAAAATTAACAGTCCATTTGGTCATACCAGACCTGAAGCAGACATCGGATCTTGGATACCTCCAGGCTTGTTTGCTAGCTGGTTTAGCTATGAAATTCCGTTGGCGCAAGTGGTATGTCCGGAATGCCCAGAACTTCAGAATGTGGGTGAGCTGGACCAAAGTTTGAGTGGAAGGATCTATCTTTTGATATTTATTTTTAGATAGTTATCCCAAAACAAGAAGAATGTGGAATTGGGCAAACCCCCTAACAAGTAAAACGAAAACAACATCCTTGGCATATTCTATTTTTTGGTAGTTTGACGTATATGTATATAGATATATATAAATATTTGATATACATATGTTTGTTTCAATTTGCTGATCACTATACTAATCTAGAAAAAAAAACTACGTGGCTCCTGGTTCTGCCTGGATGTTTTTCTGAGTCGTCGTCGTTGGCCTTGGACCTGCAAGGCCAAGAAGTTTGGTAAAAACGAGGATGAAGTGCGAGGTGTTTATCCCAATTTGGAACCTCGGCAACCAATGGGTGGGAAGTGCGGATGGCAGTTGAGAGGAATGACCCCTCCAAAAAGAGGGTGGTGTAGTAGGCCTGGAAAAATACAGATGGTCTTGAAGTTTAAGCAAGTTAGCCAGACATAGAGACATGTACATATAGAATGAAATTAGATACATATCAGAGATAGATTTGCTTCAAGTGTGGGTGTTTTAAACATATATATATATATACACAGTATTTATATATGAATTTAAGTGCATTTGCCATGCATGAGATGTTAGAGCGCAGCCTTTGACATCTACACCACCTGGTAATCCGACGTAGGAACAGAAGGTTTTAGCAATCAGAAATCTGCCATGTTTTATGCATCTAAACTTATGCTTGACTAAGAACCCTCTGAAAACCAATATGATATAAAGCCCAGTAAAAACCATCCATTCAACTTCAAATTCAAACTTTTGCTTGAACCAGGTGGGGATCAACATAATGAAGGCAACCTTTGCCCCTCCAGCACCCAAATCAGGTGATTTCGACGATGTTTCAAGCGGCCTGGGAGAAGTTGTCGGTAAACCTGGCCCTGAGGTTTTGTGGTGCGGCCATGGATCATGGATGCCCAGACTGCGGTAAACTCTTACATAGCTGGCTGGAATTTCCCAATTTTTAATAGGAAATATCTACATCTTCAAAGGGTCCATTTTTTTATTGCTATGTTAGTTTACCAGAGGGTATACCCCCAAAAAAGACTCCTGAGACAAGTAATTATCATCATGCATACAACCACGACCTGTTAAATCCTTCGCGGAATTTTGGGATTTGATGGCCCTCATATTTGTTATGTAAGAGTGCTTCACCTTTTTGCAGAAGAGCTAAGGTTTACAGAGACTATGTAGGTTCTATGCACATCGACACAATGACATTTGTACTAGACAATCAACCAGATCATTTGCAGTAGTAGATATCATATATGGAATGTTTGTGAATCTAAACATGGGGTTCCTTATTCGTAAGGATCTGATCACAATATCATCACTATATACTCTCAGCAGCGGTTTGAGGAAATGGGCAAATGGACCGAGATGTTGAAGCAATACGTACCTAGATCTTTTACAGATATTCAAAATTTCTGTCTCTAATTGGTAGGCTATTGGAGGTTTTTTAGGTGAAAATGGCACACCTTGTGAAAACTTGAAAGATCCAGGGATACGAATACGTTGGATTATACAAAGATATACTAAGCATATGATCAGTCCAGAATTACGTTGTTTTTTTGAATAGGGGATCCTACGGCATCCTTATCAACCTTCACACATAGCCACTGGTATTGGAAGAGGGAGCATCTTTACATAGAAGCACCAATGGTCCAGGCATATGATGATCTTTTTCATGACATATCATGGATCGTTTGACGGTAGCAAATAGAACATATCCAGATCCATGTGTCATTGGCATCGATATCAACATGACATTATGACTGTACCACAGCCAGCCGGCGACAAAGGTTCAAGTATATGGACATCCAGCCACGCTTCGTGAAACCCAGCTACAAGACATTTACTTTGGATCCTGCCAAAATCAAGGTGCGGTCTTTAATGGAAACATGCAAAGCATGGAACTTGGGCTACGGCTACCGGCTACTTTCATTTCTAGGTGGTGGTTTCAAAAATACATTCAAGATGTTTCACACATGTTTGGGTTCACCCTTGCTTTGGGAGATCAAATATGCAATGACAAACAGTGTTCAAATGGATTGACAGCAGCACCAGCACCGGTCATGTTTTTTCAGACTTTCGTGAATGGAAGTTGCTGTTTTCATGTCCGGAATTGCACGATATCATACTGCTTTATCAATTCTGGACAAATTGTAGCGCCCAACCCGCCGAGTAGTCACCCCAAAATGTGGTTTGGTCAAGGAATCCCCCCCCAACAATGCCTAGGTGGTGAGTGGTGGTTTCAATTTTTGTTAATTTTCACCCCTACCTGGGGAAACGATCCAATTTGACTACAGTCATATTTTTTCAGATGGGTTGAAACCATCAACTAGATGCCCTTTATTCAGGTTTACGAATTATAGTCATAGCATTCTTCCAACCTCGATGCTTAAGGTTGGTGGTCCCAACTGACAGTCGCAATAGTAAGCTACAAAATGTCTTTTGTCATGCTGGTAACTGGTATGACAGTTTCCTTATAATTGCATTGTAACATGACATAATGTGTTCTTGAGTGCATTACAGTACTGTAGGATATGATATATCTATACATGTGTAGATGGTTGTATTTGATTAGTAATGATGTTTCACCTCTCAAAATAAATCGACCTGCCTATTTTTTTTGCGAGGATTTCATCGATGAAAAGACGATTGGAGTGGATTCTGGGATTGATGAAGGGGTGTGGGGTGGTGGTGGTGTATTCCCCACAGGGCTGGCGAAAAATACATGATAATATCAGATATGGAAATTGCTGATGTTTGTATGAAACCGACTTAGAAAGTTGTGACCCCAATTTTAAGACACATCCATTTTGCAAGGGCGAAGTTATCACTTAGATGGTACATAAGGGGAATCTCACCCAAGCATGGGCGAAATGGAGAATGAAGAGACAGTGCCCGTGACTTCTCAAATTCGAAAGCATACAGGAACGATGATTTGTCAAAAGGGTCAGGTTTCTTTTGTCCGAGCATTGATCAGCAAAGGGCCACGTGCTGCCTAGTTTCTTTAGTCGGATTACTTAATTACCCAGTCATGCAACATCTATTTCAAGACATGAAAAACTAAAACCAGGGATTTTGTGGTGAACCAACCAGCGTTTTTAATGCGTCACAAGGATCAACCGACTGCATTTTTGTGGGTTGAGGTGTGCATCATGGGGAATCACTATGGAGGTCAGCATCTCTGACAGCAAAGATGTGGTGATGGCAAGCCTCATGTCATTGGTGGAGTGGACAACGGTTGCACATACAACTTACATTAGCCAGAAAACCAATGAGAGCTAGGTATGTAGTTTGAATGATAGCAACTATATAAAATCAGATCTAGATTATGTATATTAGATTACTGTAACTGTAAGAATTTATATAATGTCGCTGTCCTATCATTTTCTATGATGTTTTATTGGATCCCACCAGTTTTGATGTTACTAGAGTTCCCCAAACAATTGGATCCCGCCATGTTGGAAAAGACCGACCCCTCCTTTGACCCGTGACCTTTGGTCAACTGGTTGCGCGGCACTGGAGCGGTGCATTCACTAGGAAGGGTATATACCTTTGATGGGGTCCCTATTACAATGCCAGGGGCTATGGTTGCTTAGAAAAACATCATGGGGCAGCATTTTGCTAAGAGCAAATCGAAACTACTGCTGATGGCAGAAATCCCAAACAACCACCTCGGATATATAAAACCCTATAAACAATGGGATATTCACCATTCAACTGGTTAGCCGGATTTTTTTCCATCAACAGTAGCTGTAAGGAGGGTCTTGTGCTCGCACCGCCCAACCCTTGCTGCCAAGGTATGACCCTGTTTGGGAGGCTTACACTGCCGAGATTGGTTGCGGGAAAAATAAGCGGAAAGGGATATATACACGTTTGATCTTCTAAGCATCCTTTTTAAGACCATTTCGTATCTAGCTTACGATGCCTAGGCCATTGGGGACTGAATCGGGATGTAGGAATAAGATGGTCTGCCGAGCGGTCAAGATTGTAAAGAAGTACATTTCTACTACTCATTATATAACTTATTTTTCTCAAGTGATTCTATGGTCTTCCTCTTGCTCGTCCTTCAGAAATGCTGGAAAACATGTCGTGTCTCCACTACGCGTGAGGCAACTACCCTTAAAAAAACAGTTCCTGAAACTGACAAGTGGAAAGGCAGCCCATTTTCAGTGGATGGGCTGGGTCTCAATTTGAGTAAAGAGCAGTAAGTCATGGAGTGGCAACGACGTGCCTGGCAGGTGGATAGCGTATTGGAAAAGATCAATGCTGAGAAGGGACTTGAGGCGCACCTAGTGGGGTGAGATCGACCCGCCCGTGCCCAGATGCCAGTCACCACCAGGATTCATATACGTATCTTAATCCTTAGTAAGGGATCCCTAATGATCCCTATAAACCTTCATTTATGACTGTTGCTGGGTAGGGGATAGATCCAAGGGCACTGTTACAGTCTTTGGGNTGTTGCTACTGCTACTACTACTACTACTACTACTACTACTACTACTACTACTACTATTCCTGCTGCTGCTGCTGCTACTACTACTACTACTACTACTACTATTACTACTACTAGTACTACCACTACCACTACCTCTATGACTTATGAACGTGAAGGATGGTGCCGAAAACAGCAAAACCCTGTAAAACGATATCGGACCCCCCCCAAAAAAACGATAACCCTTCAAAAACATACTAGACAATTATAATATATTTTGACGGCGCCTCATATGTAATATGTAGAATTAATATATTATATATATATATTCTTGCATGAGACATAATATACATGTAAAACTTAAAATGCAATGTATACAACATATTTGCATATACCCCGATTGCAAATGGGTCACCTCACTTCTGTTGTCATTATCCAAGCTACGCAGTTTCTTTCAACTGGCTTTCTTTGTTTTTGGCACACACACACACACACACCAGGAGACCAAAAATCATAACAAGTTCGTTTCCCTGCTAGTGGAGTTTTGTGTACTACTCGAGAGTTGAACTTCCTGCATTGATTTTATGATTTCAGTCAGCGTGAGAGCTTTGAGTGAAACAACTTCCAACTAGCCAATGGTGATGCCACCAAGTTAATGTGATGAGGTTAAAACAAAGTGGTGTGTTTTTAATGGAATATGGATATCTAATGGAATGTACCTGGAAGCAGATCATCGTTTCAAGATGAACTTGAGCCTTGCCGGGTCAAGAACTAGCCTTTGGAGATTTGGGTGTTGAATGGTTTTAACAATTTCCCTTCATTGCCTCAAAACATCAAAAAAAACAACATGAATGAGTTTCAATCCTTGAAAACAGGAACAGAAAACATGTATATCCTATAAAGTCAATTTAACAGGCTACCCAAAGGTATATATCCTTCAGAAAAAACCATACACCTTTATATAACCCGGGGGCACAAAAAACAGCGGGGGCAAATTTTGTTTCGGCTTCGACAGGTGGGCATTCATGTGGATGCTGCCTCTGGTGGTTTTATTGCTCCATTCCAGGTGGCCTTGTTGCTGTTGCTGGGAAGTGGGGGGGAGAAATTTGGAGGATTATCCCCAAAAAAAATACCAACAAACAGAATGGCAAGAGCTTCCAATTTTGGTCAGACTTTTTTACGTCAAGAAAAACATATATGTACATAGTGACGCCACGGTAATGTAGGGAGGAATTTGAGGCTTAGCCGTCTAAAACCAGCCGCTTCTCCCTGAGGCCTGGGTCTGTCATATTTTTTCCACTTATCACCAGATGATTATGATGATGACCATATCTAGGTGGTGGTTTCAAGTATATCTTATTGTCACCCCTAGTCGAGGAAATGATCCATTTTGACTATATAATATTTTTCAAATGGGTTGAAACCACCAACTACGGTAGAAAGTATGATGATGATTCTGATTCTGAATCTGGAAGAGTGGGTACTTCACCCCAACTTTCAAAAAAACACTGTGCCAAAAGGATTCGTTGAAACATGGAATCCTTCTCGAAAACATTCCCTGTTTTTGTTTCAGGTCATGGAGTGGACATGTTTGTTGTTGGGCTCAGACTATTGATTCCCAAATCGTTTAGGATTTGCCTCTTCACCTGTAGCAGGGACCATCCAAGTTCACCAAATTGTGACTTAAGTTGGTTGTTAACGTTCCGGTCAAGGGAAATCGGACTAAAGTGGGCAATAATGGAAAATGATGTACTGGTATGTAATACTAATAGTAAGTTCTAATACTATAGTATATTATACGATTGAACCTAGAGGGCTCAACCACCAGTGAATGCAAGGTTTAGTCTACAAGGGTTGGGCCTTTCGAGATGACAGGAGGGCCTACCAGCTTGGGATTTTCGATTGAAGAATGTGTTGCAGCTCGGAGAAAGTTCATGGGAGGTTCCGGAGAGGTCACAGAGATGGGGAAAACCCTCAAGAGTATCTAGGTGGTGGTTTCAAACATTTTTTATTTTCAATCTTATTTTGGGGAAGATTCCCATTTTGACTAATATGTTTCAAAGGGGTTGAAACCACCAACTAGGTACAGATATCAATCGGACAGAACTACTTTTTTTTTGGAAAAACCGCAGGATAACAGGATTTGAACACAGACCAGTTTACCCTCCACAAAACTAACATATTCCCCTACCAAGGCGCTGTTGAAGATGATTTTCCTTTTTTAAGGGGGATATGTTGGTTCCCTGGAGGGTCGGCATCTTATGTCGAGTTCAGCGCGCCAAATCATAATTCATAGGAATCGGGGCCACTAAAATGACGAAATTCAGCTTGATAAGCCGTCAATATATGCTTGAATTTTTGTGAGCACAAGTGAAGCTTACTAGTACTCGTATATTGTTACTAGTTTATTCGATGAGTTTCAATGGATGTACCACCAGCATACACACATATATGTATACATATACATACTTGTTGGGGGTACAATAGTTGCAGATGAAAGTTTTCTTCACCTTCACTGCCTTCACTTAGGAGATGCATAAGGCCTCAGGGATTGAAGGTCCATCTCCAATGAAGTATGAGTTGATATCACAAACAACCAATTTTTCCGGCCAGGTGGTTTGAGTATAGCTCCCCAAAATGGCCAGATCCTTCATGGACTTTGCGGGTTGATTGATGAACTGAGATGAAATTCACCCAGTAACATCTCTTACTTCTGAGCTGACGAGGTAAGCTGCCAAGAGTACGTGGTATTTTGTTTTTCTTTCACTGCTAAACACATATCTTCAATTCTGTTTGTACTACATGGATTGATTGATATACTAAAATGATACAATGTTTGAACAGAGAGAGAGAGAGAGATTCTTAGATAACTCGTTGTTCACGGGGATTTGAAGTCCAGCACTGCCTGTGGAAATTCGCTGCAAAGGTCCATTTCGGCCAGCGGCCACAAGTTCGGCAATTCCTGCTGTGGCACAGGCGGAATGGGAGACAAGGGCAGAGGTACAAGTGACAAGTCAACACAGGCAGTGTCAAGAAAAAACTATGCGTATTTGGTTTGTTTAAATTTTCCTGTGTTTGAAAAATGAAGGGCCCAACAAGAAATAGTAGAGTCGGACTCTAATCAACCATTTGAACATGACCAGATGTGTTTTTTGAAGACGACAAAGGCGACATTTTCACATTTACGTTCGTGACGTGCAAGCAACGGGCAGGTTGGGTGGTCTGGCGTCAGAGAAAGGGCTTGTCGGAGCATGTGGCCATCAGCGTGTCATATTTGGGAGGAAGTGCCTTGGTAAAACAACCAACCCTTTCGTGCAGTGAACCAGCTGAGGAACTTAGAATCGGAATTGTCAGATGGTCTGTCAGATGGTGCATCCGTGAGTTTGTCACATGTTTTTGTTTTCCAACCAATAAGTAGGATGATGAACGGCCCCCAAAGAAGTGTTGCTTGAATAATTTGAATGGAGTTTTGCTCAATTGCAAACTAACCACTTACAACTGCTGGTTGGGGCAGTCTCCAACTACAGATTACAGCAACACCATCACCACCACCCCATCACCATCAGCATTTACGACATTCACACCGTTTTTTAGATAAACATATTAAACATACATATGAAATAAATACCCTCTAGGGAACTAACATATCCCATCAAAAATCATGTTTGAAGATGATTTTCCTTTTCCCAAGGTGGGATATGTTAATTCCCTGGAGGGTAAATA
>DF242762.1:0-44063 GCA_000507305.1 Breviolum minutum Mf 1.05b.01 | reverse complement strand
CTTTTTGTATGTCACTGTTGAGACAGTGCTCAAGGGCCCTGACGTTGAGCCACATGTTGGTGGAGTATGGAGGTGTTGATTCTTAACACAACCAACCAACCAACCAACCAACCAACCAACCAACCAACCATCCAACCAACCAACCAACCAACCAACCAACCAACCAACCAACCAACCAACCGGTTTTATCTGTACTGTGACAGTCTAACTTTTCAAAAGAGTTGTTGTTTTGAATAAATTCTCGTGATTTTTGTGGCCGATAGTCAACCCCAAGAAAAAATAGTGACATGTTTGAGCATTTTTTTTACCATCACTCCGCCGGACTCAAAACAAGGCAAGAAGCTTAAACGCGCCTGACATGCAGGTAGGCACGCACAATTTTTATCTCAGCGATATCATCGCAGAAGTTCAAACTTACAAAATGGGAGTCCCAAAATGCTGTGAATTACGGCGTTTTTAAACC
Organism: Breviolum minutum Mf 1.05b.01; assembly: GCA_000507305.1. NCBI lineage: Eukaryota > Dinophyceae > Suessiales > Symbiodiniaceae > Breviolum > Breviolum minutum. Next base: position 43,600 of record DF242762.1, on the reverse strand, counting down.
TCTACCATGCGTTTTACCGGCGATAAAACAGCCTCCCCTTGCCAAAGCTGACCTTGTTATTGCGTCTGGAAAGATACGGTTTTTTCCACCTGCCGTTGCCGACTTGTTTGGTTCCAGAGACTGTTGCATTGAGACTACTCTTGGTTTTCCAGCCGCAGTGAAAGAGTCCCGTCCGTTGCCTTGTAGAAAGAAAAAAGTCTGTTCTCCATCTGTGTCGTTCTGCTCTATGATGATTTTGCATATCATGTTGCATACATTTCTCGATGTCCACTCTCCAGATTTGTCCGTGGGTTTGACAAGCATTTCCTGATCCAAGGCAAGCCATCGAGTCAATGCCAGTAGAGCATTGATTGTAGAGGCGCCGCGTGCATGTTCTTTTGGCCTTTGAGGTCATGAGTGAAAAGATCCAGAGAAAAAGAGGTAGCTGGAATTTCTTCAGAACTTGCCCCTGATAGACCATGCAAACTGTAGTCTGTGGGTGATATTTTGTGATAGCCAAGCACACCGCTTTGATGATGATGATGATGATGATGATGATGATGGTGTGAATGATCAGCATTTTTCTTTGAACTTTGGATCCTCAACTGTGCTGTATTCACCAACCGCAGCAACATATGAAAATAATTCGTCACAAGACTATAACTTTAAGCTTGAAACTGATTCATGTTGCAATGCCGGTGACTCATCCGAGGATAGTTTGTCATCAAGTCTCCTCATTTCCTTACTTGTTTTCCAGGTTTGTTCATCACTATTGCCTTTTGTTCATTATCCTTTCATCCTCTGTGGGCTGCAGCAGCAGCAGCCAGGGAACATGCTGTACATTTTCACCTATTCGACTTAAGACTTAAGATCACGAGAAGAAAAGAACGATGTTGGAACACAAGTTCTCTTCCAGGGCCAAGACATTGAGTTGGCTTTCCTGACTTCCGGTGAATACAAATCCAAGTTCTCTTTGTCTCTCTGTTTGCGTCATCCATCAAGCCGTGCTGCTGTGTGAGAGACTTGTCATGCAGATGTGTACAGACTTCCCATGAATTTGGACGACTCTAGAGGCAAAGTTGGCCAATTGGCATTGCAGGCAAACACGGTCTTGCTGACTCTGCGACGGCTGCTTGGCCGCCCTCTGTGGTGTGAGCTTGGCTTCTACTCCACTTGGGTGCACGCCTTGTGGTGGGAGTTTGTTTTTCGTATTTACCGTTCTGGAAAAACGAGGATGTTATGTCTTGGAGTCTTGCTGCATTCACATCATCATCATCATCATCATCATCATCATCATCATCATCATCATCATCATCATCATCATCATCATCATCATCATCATCGTCATCGTCATCGTCATCGTCATCGTCATCGTCATCGTCATTATCATCATCATCATCATCATCATCATCATCATCATCATCATCATCATCATCATTCTGTTCCTCGTCGTCGTCGTCGTGGTCGTCGTCCTCGTCGTCCTCGTGGTCATCATCGTGGAGGTGTTGGTGTTGGTGGTGTTGTCGTTGTCGTTGTCGTTGATGTTGATGTTGATGTTGTTGATGTTGATGTTGATGTTGTTGATGTTGTTGATGTTGTTGATGTTGATGTTGATGTTGTTGTTGATGTTTTTGTTGTTGTTGATGTTTTTTGTGTTGTTGTTGATGTTGATGTTGTTGTTGTTGTTGTTGTTGTTGTTGTTGTTGTGGTTGTCGTTGTCGTTGCCGTTGTCGTTGTCGTTGTCGTTGCCGTTGTCGTTGTCGTTGATGTTGTTGTTGTTCTTGATCTTGTTGTTGTTGTTCTTGATCTTGTTCTTGTTGTTCTTGTTCCTATTGTGTGTGTTTTCGTTTTCTTGCTTTTGTTGATGTTGTCGTCGCGGTCGTCGGAGTCGTCGTTTGCTGCTGAGATGATGACGACAACACCACGATGACGATGACCAGTGTCGAAGCGTTGTGGTGTTGACGATGTTGCTAGGTGACATGTTTGCCAAAACAAATACTTGGGCAAAGAACAATGTTCTTGCAAAGCATCTGCCAGTCAGTGTTTTTTTGTTTTGATCGAAGATTCAGACCTGTGGATCAGAATGTATAAAATCAAAAGCGCTCTTCCGGGAAAAAGAAAAAGATTACTGTATCTGATATTATCTGATTAGCTTTACAAATTGACTCCAGTCCTCAGCATCACCGTAGAAAGGTGCTGATCCGCTTGGTATGGTTTCCCATTCTGGGGGTTTCTCTTCTGGTCGAAGCCTCAGGCTGCTTGGGCAGTGCAGTGTGATGTACTCATGCGAAAGACTCAATGACTCTTGAGGCGAGCACTTTTGAGATCAACCTTCAGGCCCACATCTGTGGATAGAGATTTGTGTGCCTAGAGTCGCTACTGGATCCACATGGAACTGACAACGGAACTCAAAGGGAACTGTGGCATAGGAGACCTTTCTGGCTTCACTGGCTCCCCTCATGGTGCAGGCGTGATCTCTCCCCGTTCAGACCATTTAGTTGCCAGTTTCGCCCTTGTTGTCAACATCTGAACTGTTGAATTGACAGTGTCTCTACATACATCTTATGATATATTATCTGTCAATATACACAGATATACTTATCACCATTGCTATGTTTGCGGTTGAATTACTGTATGTGATGTGAGCTTTCCCAGACAACTTCTCTATGGCAACTTGTGAGTAAATGGATCAGGTGAAGCAACCTCCTGTTCGGACATACGTTGGCAACCCCAGACATCTTTGGCATTATGTCAGATACATGCAACGAGCAAAACAATAAATAATTAAAAAGTTGTTAAGAGACCCCGACATGCTATTTTGATTTCACAGGATGCATGCAGTATGTGGCATATATGGAGGGCGGGCTCTGATGGATAGACAGAGCAAGATGTGTTCGGTACTCTGCGAAAAAATAAATGGTTTCTATACAATCACAAGTTGCAGTGTTTGGTTTGTGGGACGCAAAATTCAAAATGCTAGGTTTTTCTTGGGCAATCTTACCGCCTCTTCTGTGTTGTTGGATGTTGTGTGTTTGACTTTCAAGAGAAGAACAGCAGTGGTGTCCGGAGTGGGCGGTTTCACCGCGAAAGGCTAGCATATCGTTTGCCTTGGTGGTGGGGCTACAGTTCTACTGGACACTGGCGGGGTGGAAAATTCGGCGACTTCAACTGGCAAAACTGTCACTTCAAAACGCTGGCAATCGTCGACGAATAAGCACTGGATGCCTGAAATCAGCCAATTGAGTCAATGAATGTTTTGCAGGCCATGGGACTTGGGCTTTTAAAGAAGCCCAGCCAGAAGGAGAAGAGAGGAAAAGAAGGAGGCGCCAACGCACTCTTATGAGACTCAGTGAAGTATTTGTCAACATGTTTTTGTGGTTTGTCTTTTCATTCATTTGAAGTCTTTATGATGTCCCCTCAATTGGTTCTTGCCATGTTCTATGTTTTGCGCATGGGCATATCAATTTGATGTGCCCACTCAAAGACAGTTGGCCAAACATCTTTAAGAGCAGCAGGTGCCCCACCTGTGGAACCTCCAGCCAGCATGAGGCAGGCAACTTCACAGAAATGCTTTTTGTGATGTTTCTGGATCTTTCTTGGACTTTCTGTGAAAAGCAGGTGTAGCATCAAACTTTAAATTCTTAGTTATCTGGCGCAGTTGACCTTTGTCTTCTGGAGTATGCGGCCGCGCATCAGACGACTTGATTCGCATTCAAGGGTGTGCATGTTGATTTCTTCAGGCTTCCGCTCCTGGCAGCACTTTGCGCCATTTGCATTGCTACAGCACTGCTTCCAGCTTGCAAAATAATGATCTTGGTCACAAAGGGTGTAACCACCAGCATGCAATGTCTATCAATTTCTAGCCCTTCTTCAAGCCCAGGCTTTACTTTTTGGGAGTGTCCATGTCTTCAGAGAAGAAAGTGGAACTGTGAGATCCGCAAGCGGCTCAGTTTCTCTTGCTCTCCAATGCAGGTAGCGGTGTAGTGTCAACCGCGGCACTAGAAGCTTTTGCCAGGTGAGCTGTTGCTGCCGTGGTTCCGTCATTACACCCTTCACCCGTGTCTGTTTTGTGTGTGTCTGTGTGCTTTCCAACCACGTTGCCCGGAAACATCCTGCAGCCCTATCTTCCAGCAAAGTTTTAATTTGTGCTTCCCACGGACATCCAGGGATTGTGTTTGCTCAAGTAACAGGCCTCTCCCGTGTTTAAAGAAAACACTTTTCTGTTTGTGCAGGAAATCGTAAATAGTTTGAGCAAGACAAGAGGAGTGACCCACATCGTAGAGCCCTTTAAGTGGTGGTGATATGTTGAGCAAAATTGCTGACCAATACTTTCTCTCCCTCTCTTGTAAACTTTGTGCGGCTTGGATCTACAATTTTCTGTTCAGATTCTGTAAGTTTTTTTGCCGTGTCCATGCTTGGTCATGACATTCAGGTATGTTTGGTTGTGTCGTTGACTGCGATTGAAGCAAGTTATGATTAATTGTATACAATTATACAGGAAACAAGAATCTTGAATGTACATGATGCGATATCACACCAACATAACGTTGTATCACGCAAAGATGACTGCATTGGTGATGTTGAATAATTTGTGTGCATTTTTGGAGTTGGCCGTTGACTGAGAATGAGAGTGAGTCATTTGTACCGTAGGTGACAGGCTGCGGAAAGGCTGAGCGCGCAACCCCTTAGCGGTCCAAGCATTTCAATTTGTGTTCAGCCTTCAAAGCCATTGGCAAACACCACACGAAGGTTGTCACATGTAGGGGTGAACAGGCGTGCAAAAGGCATTGCATGGTTTTGGCCATGTTTGGTTAAGCAAAATCACGGCATGGTATCATACAGATGCAGCTCCTCCAAGAGCAGGCATTGTTTTCGACTGAGCTTTTTGCGTATCCGCTTGAATTTAACTCAAGTTCTTTGCTGCTATCCTTGCTGCCCGCGAAGACTCCTACTCAGAGATCTTGCTTGCCTTTTGTCGTAGTGAGGATGTTATGTTAACTCCTTCCGCGCGACCGTCATGTTTTGCTGAGGCTGAGCGCAAGCATGGCCTTCAAAGTTGCTGCAGCTGCTAGAAGGAGTGGCTGAAAGATGCAAATGAATGAATAGGTCAAACAGGTTGAGGAGGGAATATATCCTGATTGCACTTCTAGAAAATCGGAGGTGTGAAGTGCAGGATAGGTTTACGTTGACGGACGGATGGATGGATAGATGGATGGACAGATGGGCATATCATGGCATATCCCTAAAGTGCCGGAGGAAGACTGTTTGAAGAGAAAGTCTACCCCAGTCTACCTTTATGAGTATTTGTTGGACCTCATTGTGATTTGGAATGTGGCCTGGCCAAGTCCAATATCCCCCTTTGCTGACCTCCGGGAAATAGTCAAGCCCCCCTTTGAAAAGTTGTCTCATATGGTTGGATTCCATGAAAAAGAAAGGGGCCTTGACCCAGTTGTGATAGTTACCGTGCCTTGGAACTGCCCAGACAAAAGGCACTAGAGATGCATGGTCTACGTTTATGCTAACGGACTGGAAACCGTACGTGTAAAATGCAACATTTTCAGACGTCCAAACCTGTGATAACGTTCGTGTTCAAAGTGCTTCAAGTATGCCCGTCAATGGCAATGGCGGTTTGGAAATGCCTCATGCCTTGACTTGTGCAAGATCACAGCAAAAATGTTCCGAAGCTAGACTTGACAAAACGACGGCGAAGATGCCACCGATACCACAGCGAAACGAAAAACGCCTCAAAAAACGAACCCCATTTTCAGGGCCCCAAAGATATGGACATGTTACAATTCCACGCAAATAACAATGTTTTAGTGACGTTTTTCTTTGCCCACTGTAAATAAGCAGGTTTCAGACAAAATCTGACATTTCCATGTGTCCAAAACATGGAAATTTCCACGTTTTCTTGTTCTTCAGAACAAATGTATTTTCTACAAATGCATGCAACTACACGCGCGGAAAACAGTCCGCCGGGACGTTTATGTACTTGTATGGGTAAGTCATGTTAAGTCAATTGCTTTTCTCGCATCATTTAATTGCAGTCGTGCAAGCGCCTCAATCCAAAACAGGCAAAGAGGTCTAGGAGCTGTCTTGGCATTTTCAAGATCCGTCCTGTGAACTCGCACAAAGATCGTGTGGCAAGATTTTGGCACATATATATATATATATATAGAGAGAGAGAGAGAAAGAGAGATTTAAATATGATATATACGTATGAATATATCTATACATAAATACGTATGAATATATCTCTATTATATTTACACATATGAATATATATATATATATATACATATGTATGAATATATTTATATACATACGTATGAATATATATCCGTGTATTGATTTTATGTACCATAGTATGTCCTATGCTGTGCTGTTGAAAGGTGTGAGAACAAGAACCACGATTTAGTGGTACAGTTTTGAAATCTCAAGCAAGTATGTGTGAGTTTGGAAACAGCCGTTGTTGGCTTGCTTTTCGTGCTGGTCTGATCGCAGTTTAGCAAATTTTCTATACTATATGTTCTATTCTGTCTGTACTGCTGCACGGATCAATTTGGCCAACAAGAGGACTTGCAAGAAAATTCGCGCAAACACATGTAGCAGCTTCACTGCTTCACTGTTCTTTGCACATCGCTTGAAAACCAGGGCCCTTTGGCAGCGTGGCCTTTCTCCAGTGCAGAGCAAGCTGTCTTTTGCTCCATGTGGATTGAGCGTCTTCACCTCACAACAACGAACACAGGGGAATCTCCAGAATCATAAAACAGAAACACAAACTATTGTATCATATCAATTCATATCATGCATACAGATATATACTACATATTTTTGCTACTTTTGACGCGATGATTAGGTCTACTTCATTCCATTTCTGCTTTCATTCTGACATGTTCCAAGGTCAGAAGATTCTCTCGAAATAGTTGGGAGTCTGGGGACGATGTTGATTTGGACAGCGTGGCCTACGGATTCATGGCATCGCAGGCGGGCGACCATGCCAGCAGGGTACTTTCAGGGTGCAACTTGCGTCAAAGCATGGCGGACCGCTGCGGATCACGGGCATTTTGAGAGGCTCTTTTCACCGGCCTGGAAGTGGGAGTCTTTGACCAGGCGCACAGGGGATGCAGCGAAGCATACGAAGCCTAGAAAGTTGGCTGAAGATACGTTTGATTTTTGGTGTTGGGGGGAATGGAGGTCAGAAACTTCTGGGCTGTTGTTCCTGGAATGGGACCAGATCAGAGTGAAGCTTCGAAATTTCCCTTGTTTGCTTGCGGCACCTGCTCCAACTGCGGCCACCCCAACGTCACTTCCTTTTTGTGGTGATTTCCAACTGCATTCTTAAATTTCTTCGATTTTGCACGGCGCGTGTTTTGCTCCAGATAGCTGGTGCTGGAGAAAAGGGGTGCTCAGCAGAAGTTTTGCAGAAGGTGCGCTGTGAAATGCGCTGATTTGTAGTTCCCTGTCAAAACGTGTTCTTTTTCTGGATCGTCGATGTTGGTGCTGCATGTTCAGTTTCGGGCTTTAAGCCCTGTGATTCAGGCGTGCTCAGTAGAAGGCCCACGGATGACCACCTTGCTGACAGCATTGACTGCTGTGTTTGCACCTTTGAAAACCTCTTGCTTCTTCAGCAGCTTGCGAAGAAGCAAACCACGTAGGAACATCCACTCAGGAAATGCATTCGGCGAGGGGATGGCGGACTCTACACCCTCTCGCCCAACACGGCCAAGTTCATGGTGTCGGCCTCAATCTTGCAATCTGAAGGGATTTGAATGATTTTGAATGGTTTCATGAAAGGAGCGCACGGTTGATCTTCATCAGGTAACAAATTCCAAGCAGTACTACGGTGACTATTTGTTGTACCAGATTGGCCGGCAGGTTGGAGCCAGCTAAAATAGCATGAAATGCTGGGGCCTGTCGCAAGTTTGTTTCGACAAATAACTGCTTTTGAGATCTTTTCGGCAAATGTCACTTTTAAGCAAGGCTTTAGTTGCAGAGCACCAGGTTTGTTACTCGAAACCCTACCCTCCCACCTTTGCTATTTTAATTCTTCAGGCGATTTCAACAGAGGAAAGCTGTCACAAGAGTGCAGTATTCATGTAGGACATGTTGAAATTAGTGTTTTCCAAGCTTTCTAGGTCATTTGATCTTTTGCCACTTGCCTGGCATTCCACTGTTCCCTTGAACGCCTTTAGAGCTGCCAGTTCTACCACCGGATGGGAGCGCTTCCAGAAGTCATGAAGACCGGAAAAGCTCCAAGCTATGCGCATCGCTGGCTAGTTTGGTTAGCGAGTCAGAAGGATGAAAAATCAGATGTTTATATTTATTAAATGATAGAATTGTCAATTGGGGATTCTGGGCCTCGAGGATGTCTTTTTGCAGTCGTTAAACAACTTATGTGCTAGTTGTTTTGGATAGTATTGGAGGGTTTGATGGATAAGGTCGTGGTTTTCTGACCCTGAAGTGGCAAAGACCTACACGCAGGCTCAACGCTGTTCTGTTCCCAGTCTGCGACTTCAGGGTTTGTGTTCTTTTTTGTCTTGGCGGTATGCTTCTATTGATTCCTTCGCAAGTGGGTTCGCTGGATGTGGATCTGCATTTGGCTCAAGCATAATGCGGTGTGAATTTGAAGATTCCTCATGGGCGACAGCAGACAAGAAATGCCATACAGGCCCACACTTTTGAAACACTGCCCTGAGCGTACTGAGTATATCATACATATATAATATACCTATACATACGATAGTTACAGATGATAGATATGATTTGATTGCAGGTACGCGGCGGCAGATACAACTTCGGCTATTAGTTCTAGAGCATTTTTTTAGATATAAAAGTGTGTGTGTCTGTGTGTGAAAGCACCTAGGAACACGGTGTTACATCTTGAGATTGCGCTTTGACAAAAAACAAGATTTTTGAAGCAGGGGGCACAGGACCATTGTGGATACCTGTGCCAACGAAGCTATTCCACAATGGGGGAAGCACAACCTGATCAGTTGTGTGTACCTGCAATTCGAATTTGAAACTGTTGACAAGCTGTTCCACTGCGTTGTTTACCAGCACTCCGACTCAATTCGATGTCCGTCCGATCCATGTCCGTTTCAATTTCGACCAATTTCAACAACTTTCAGTTGCAAATCCGATCAGTTTTCGATCCAAATTTCCGACTTCGATTCTCTTTGAACTCCACTTCGGCGACCTACGACAATTTGGTCTACAACTTCTCCCCGATGAATGGCTTCTTTAGGACAATTTCTAATGTTTGTGTTAATTGAGGCCTATGAGACAACCTTTCCCTACCTCGAACTACACCAGACAATCATGTAGAACTCTCATCAGTGTGTGTGGACCGTCTGAAGACACGTAAAACTTCTAACAGCAGGGGGACACAGCATGTCATTGGGACTGTGTCCAACAAAGCTACCAATGACATGGGATACCAGAGTTGGCCACTCTGGCGTGCCTGCCTTCGTTTCTTCAATCTCGGTTGAAGCCGTTGCCTTCTTGTTGGGTTGATGAAAGCTGTTGCTTCCTACTTGACATTGAGATGGAATCATGTATTGCATGTTAGACACTTAGAGTGTCAATGTTTTGTTTAAGCGTGTGTGCGCCGTGCACCTTTGCTTCTTTGTCCGTGGTTCTAGTTTATACATGTTCGTACCTATCTCTGCCTATGCCTTTATGAGCTGTCTAAACAGAGTCAGATGAGATTTCTTCGAGGTCTTTGTTTTGTTTCTGTCCAGGCCGAAGGCCTCGATTCCGTGCAGTGACGGCTGCGTGGATGTTGGTCGCAATGAGTGCTGCGCTCCAAGCTTAGTCTCATTGCCCTGCCCCGAAATAAAAGGCACCATTCCGTAAACAGATAGGCCAGACCAGTCCTGTGGTTTCCAAGTGAGACTTGATTTCAAGATCTTGTGATTGCAGACGTCTATTACAGCTGGCTTGCGCTCGCATTGTGAGTCCTCCATACAAAGCCATGCAAGACCTGTAGAAAGAAAACATGCTAAATATGCCAAAACTGGCAGCTGACGCTTTCTTAACCGACGCAAGAGCGTGAACATGCATCAACAAAATTGCTAACTTGGCAGTCCGAGGCCGGCATTTGCTGGTCTAAGAAACTGGTTTGGTAGAGCAGCTTGGTGTGTTCAACCAGTTCATTCTCATTCTTAGTTCCAAGGTGTATGGCAGATCACTTTGAGCTGACTTCTGCGCAAGAACTGCCTTGACTCATTGTCTCTTCTAGACGTGTGACAACAAATGAATAGAGTTCAAGGAATGGATCCAAGGATCGCTAGATTAAAACATATTAAACCAATTTCAAAGCATTATTTGTCAACTTGTCGACAGATATTCGAGCGGACACCCAGGTATTGGACAGTCGCCAGTTGGCTTCTTGCGCTCTGCCATTGGGAAAACTACGTTTAGAAGTCCCAGAAGGCGAAGATACCACATTTCCACCACTTAAATTGAATGATTACTGTACTTGAATGGACAGTACTAGACTGTATTGAAATACATTGAATGGCTTCAACAGGAAACCTGCTATGTTTCAAGGCCGAATTCCAGTGGCAATTATTGCTCCTGGTTCATTTTCGTTCGAGTCTTGGAAAACAGTGATAGATGAAACATGGTTGAATGATGAAAGCCATGAATGGAAGAGACTGCACTGACAGCATGACAGCAGTGGCATTGCACAGAACACTCGCAGAGGCCACCTACGCTTCTACACTTAAGGATGTTTGAGGAGGCGACTGTGCTCGCTGCATTCAGCCAACCTCACTGCCATCACCTTTCGAGGCCCGCGATGCTTTGGAACGATCTCCAGGTCAGGTAGCATGCACAGTGTGCGCGGCCAAATACGGGAAAATGAGTTCACCCAAGTTACAGTGAGTAACCCATCAGCTGACAGGCCACAGTTTTGCAGTCATCGGCGGCTATATGTCTCCAGTCCATGATGCTTATGGAAAAGTGAAAGGCTCAAGATTTTAAGTCGTGTTTTGCGTTCCCTCCAACATGTACAAAAATAGAGTTGCATGCTCACAATGCTTGGAAACCTAGGCTTCTTTAGCACCTGCGCATCATCGCTTGAGCATGCACTGGCCTCATGATTCCCAAAATCTGTTTGAGTTGCGATTGTGCAGAATGCGATTCTAGTTGCCATGAGTCTCAACCTCACTGCTACACTGCTGAGGGCTGAAGCCGCTGTGTCTGATTCAGATTGGATTATGGTGGATGGTCGCATCTTCAGATGTTCAATCAAGGACGCGCATGGCCAGTGCTCCTCACCCCGTGTGCCTCAGGTTGGGAATGCAGCTGCCAGAACAAATGGACACCAACCGTGGAGGTGCACAGAAGAATAGTGCAAAAAGTAGTCACTAGTGCACAGATGTGCAAAGTATAAAGTGACATCCTCAAACTGTTGCAGAATCTGCGAGGTTATTTCACGTTTTGCAGCTGAACTTCGCAAGGTTCTGCCTTTTTGTATTGGGATCCCATGAAATCGGCTGGCTTTGTGGGATATGTTTTGTAATCAAATGCATTCAAATGAAGGTTGCAATTTCCATTGGATCGAAGAGTCCAGAAGTTGCGCAAGTTCGGACCGTACGTCCCTCAATTGATCAAATTGAGCAAACTAAAAATTGCTGTCCTATTTCAGTCCATCCGATGTGTTTTGTTTCCTTGCGAACAGTTGTCCCAATGCCAACGCTCACTCACACGCGAAGTGGTGATCAGGGCCGGAGTATTCGCATCAAATGACATTTGTATACATGAATCTAGATGAACTATATAATTTAGCAAAAATAAACAGATACCATGTATAGGACATGGAAGAGAATGAGCCGATCTCCCAAACACAGGCATGCCCAAAAAGACAGAGGAAAGAGAAAAAGCACGCCAGACAACGAATCCATGACAAGTGGCGACGAGCATCCCTCAGCAGAGCTCAACTTGATGTCAGGCAATGAAGGCAAGGTGACATGCCAAGATAATCCAAGATACCTAGACCGATACCTGAAGTTGCACTGCTTGAACGGAGTCGTTGACTTCGACAGTGCGTGTTTTCAAATTTGGTTCAGTTCTTAACATTGAGTTTAGGGTTACCATGTTTTTTTGCCATAACAGATGCCTTGTTCACTTGCACGTGATCCCTGCAAATATTTGATTTGCCAACTACCAATGACTACCAACATTTGCAAATCAAGCGATCCTCTTTTCGAACAGGGTGCTAGACATGGAAGGCAGTGAGGTTTTCCTAGAGAGCATCTTTTGTTCCCTTGGCAAAGTCTTGCCGAGTTTCATGAAACATGGATTTCCGACATTTTTCGACATCTCAGCAGCAAATTGTTTCTGTTACGTAGTTTTGCTGTCTTATTGTTTGTCCATAAGTCGGCCCATCAAGGTGATGCTTTGCGGTAGTGACGTGCTTGAATCGTTCAACGCCACCAAAACGACGGGCGAACGAATATGGAGTGATGAGGAGATTGAGGTGAGAGGAATCGACGAATCGATTGTTTCCAGTCAAAACTGAATCCTTTTGTTCTCGCATTGAGCTATGGAGGTAATTCTTGGCCAGCATGGGGCTGTTTGTGTTGGACGAACTGAGAAAGACCTCAAAGCATACGCATCGCACCAAGCAGGTCAAGAAGGTCAAGAAGGTCCTGAACAAACTGTTGCAATCATGCTATCAAAATTATACTTTTTCGTTCATTGTGCAGCATTCTAAGTCATGACACTCAGCTGGCTTAGGCACGGGAGTCTCCAATCCTGGTGAGACATTCTCACAACTTGGTTCTTGCAACCCCACGAGCGATTTCAGGCTCGGTGACATGCAGTTATTCCATGTTATGCCAGCAAAATATCTCATTCTTCAATTCATGCTTGGTTGTTTTTGAAGATCTTGCATCATTTGCGTTTGAATTGGCGGACAAACGACATCTTACAGAAACGACATCTTACAGACTTGAGGCATCAGCTCCAGTGTGGTGAGGCAGCATTTAGCAGCAAATGAAAGCATCCGATACCTGGTGCATGACAAGGCACTTGGTGGCCGAAGTTTGATAGTTTTATTGGCTTACCTTTCTAGGAAGCTTCTATGATAGGACAGAAGGCACAAAGAGGAAATTGAAGAAGCAACAAGAAATACCCAATTTGTGTAAGCCATACTTCGCGCAGAAGCAAAATCTCATTGCATGTCGGATGGAGTCCTGAATGATTTTGTACCAGCATTCTCTTGATTGCTTTGCACTTCCTTGCTATTGGAGGTTCGGACATATATTTTCGATCACAAACTGAATGAGTTGCCAAATTGGCAGTGAGCTTGGACCTGCGTCCAAAAGCAATTTAACGGCTGTCGGCGTTTTATGGCTTCTTCTTTTGTTCTTTTGTCATGAAAGACTGCTTGTGGAAACTTGCCCAAAGACGAGCAAGCTGGACAGTTTGCTTTCGATGGTCCTGTTGTCAAAGACACAACACTAGATTTTCCAAATGCCAGAATGAGCTGAGCTTCAATATCACAAAAAGCAAAGCGATGCAAAACGGCATTACTATGTACAGCAAAATCATGTGTTAAGTGTATCAAATTGTCAAAGCATCACACAGTGATCGTAGTGAAACCATGTGGGGCTGTGGGGCCCAGTTGAAAGAGATTTTGAAAGACTTGAAGACTTGAAAATTTGTTTCTTTTTTTCCAAGTTTGACAGCGCAGGCGCAGCACAACGGATCTGTGGCAACCGCCAAGTGCAAACTCCCACAGATTCAAAGAACACAAGATGCAGCATGTGCAGCTTGCAGAGGAACAACATCAAAGTTCTTGAAGCAGGTTGCCGGGTTTGATGTTTTGCTCCAGGTACTTGGTTAAGAAGAAGCTGCAACTCGGAGGAATTGAGTCTATGTTGGACGTTGGAGGCCAGCCACAGGGCAGCAGCCAGCGTGAGACGATGTTGTTTGGCTTTGTTTTTAGTCTCGTGACAAATTCCCCAGGTGGATCTGGAGCGTTTTCATATGTCTTCACGGAGGCATTGCTCGGAGTGATTTGACAGGGGCTTGAAGTGAAATGGAGTCAACACCGAAAGAAACGATTTGCGCGATTCTGCCCGTCCAAAAATGCGCAGGAAAACATTGCTTACTTCAAACAATTGGATGCTAGACTTTGTTGCAGAGTAGAGTCTGAGTGAAGTCCAAATGGTAGCCGCCGCTTCGGCCGTGTTGGGCCCTCTAGAGACATATTTTGCTCCAGCTGTTCGAAGACCAAATGATAGACTCCATTCTGAAAAGCTTAAATCCTATAAACCACTTCGTTCATTAGTTCTTATTGTGGTTTGTAGAACATGCTTTGAACATTGATGGCATTTGATGGCCAAGTGCTTTGACCGTGTGATGTAAAGAGCATGTGACAAGTCCTGTTTGCATCTCGTAGGCTACTCCGGGCCTCAAGTCCACCGTCCTAGAGCTACCCGAGGCATGCCAACGACGTCCTCCCATCCTACTGTGGACTGTGGTTTTCATGGTACGGTAAAGTCGAAGCGATTTGGCCGCATGGTTTTAACTCTTGATTAAAGATGATTGAAGCCAAGCCATTTGATCTAAGGAATCATTAAGGATTTATCCTGGAGTTTATTCTGTATGACAAGAGTTTTCTCAAGAGCCTGGATGTTATACTAAAGATCCTCCATGATGTTCTGTTTGATCTTCAGTGGAAATCCGATTGCCTTCCCCGTCAACCCAGCAGATTTCCTGCCCACTTCAGCCCTAAAGTGCTAATCAGATTTGTCGGATTGACTCCAGCGTTCAAGAACAAGGCAATCGCTCGCAACCTGTTGGCCTGCGATAAGTGTGGATTGTTTCCCTTTGTTTAGTCGGTTTGATCATGCTCATGAAATTGGCAATTGGTTTTGGAGATGTTCTTTGTCGTGTGGCACCTCCTATATTGTTGCCAACACAACTTCGCAAAGTGGAGGAAATTCGTATAATGTGTATTGACTGAAACACCCATCCTGATTCGTTCCAAAGAGGAAGCAAATTTGCCAGGGTTTGTTGGTGATGTTGGAGTCACTAGTCTTGCGACAAGAAAAGCAGGCGGCCTGAGCATCCACAAAAGTGTGACAGAACTATTGCAAGCAGCGTTTCAATGCGATGTCTTCCCACAATGAGTTGGACTCGCTCTTGGATCATGGGGGTGGAAGATCTCTTTGAAGCATCTCGATGAGATGGGAGCTCTCCATGATGGGACAGATATGAAACAATGACCATGCGTCCACCAGAAGCCTTGCAGCCTTGCAGCCTTGTGCGAGCCGATCGTTTGCCACAGAAAACTTGCCTGACAAGACAGAAAACTCTCGGGGAGCGCTGGCATCATTTTGGAGGTTTGTCCGTTCAAAATGATTCCCGCTCCTCACTGCTCACGAGGGGCCTTGCAACATACTTTGTGAGCGTGGTCCAAGATGAGGGACGTCACAGACACTCGAAGGGTACAAAGTAAAACAAAAGGAGTTGGAAACTTCTCATGAAACGGTGTAAATACAAAAAATATCTGAAGAAGCAAAACTAGGCTCCGTCTTAGGAATGTCTTGTGGAATGTTGAAACAAATAGTCCATTCCTTTCTTGTTGGTCGCTTGTCCTAACCTACGTTAAAGCTAGAGCCATTGATTTTGAGTGCTTTGTTTGTTCTTCTTCAGGGCAAGTTTGTGATTGGGCCTTCAATGAAACCGCTTGCAGGTGTGCAGAACAGGCGAGAGCATCAAGACTCAGCAGACCAAGGACTTCATCTCCCATAGTCGGGTTTTTTGAAAAAAGCACCCAGCAGTTTTTGCATTTTGTGGTGCAATGATTGACATGTTTTACAGCAGAAGGTTATAGGATGTTTCTTGAAGCACTAGCAAAATGGATCCTGAGGACATTCAAGATCGTGTCAATTTTGTGGAACTGGATGCCACGAGTCCAGACTGGCCTGTACACCTGCCAAGTTTATTTGCTTCGGTTTTGTTGACAATATTCCCCAATACTGAACAAGCTAGTCGTCTACCCTACCAGTGGTTGCCAGGTGAGTGACAGCAGCTTCGATATTGTGCTCATGGTGCAGCGCTTAACCACTGTGCTCGTATGTTGCAACGATTCAGAGCTTAGCCGAGAGGTGCAACTGATTCCAAGTGCAGATGCATCATTGGCCTCCTTTTTGCCAGTCCTACATCAGCGGCTCTGTGCCAGAGAGTGTCATTCTGCCACTCTACAAGAATGCATTCAAGGTGCAACCGGTCGCTGCGGAAACTCCGGAGATGACTCAAAATCCCTTTCATTCACGCATGAGCTATGCGTGTTCAAGACTACAGAAAAGCTGCAGCCAAATAGGGCAGCTTCCCTTCTTCCCATGACAAGAACTGGTTCGCGTAATTGTATCAAGCGACACGTTCTCCATTTATCGCTTATATCATTTGGGAATATTTGGGAATTTTAGTGTTTAATCAATTTTAATCAGTTCAATCCCACCAACATAGGTCGCTGCATTGACAGGCTCAAGGCTTCTGAGCAGACAAAGGCTCATGCCCCTTTCCGACCGCTGTATTTTTGTATCAATGGTCCAATGGATTTATTAGAAGATTTAGAAGGCCACACGGGCCACACGCCATGAAATTGTAGTTCCACTTTGGGCGCACTCCTGGCATGAACCAGTCGACAAGGATGTAGACAGACTCCAAACATCTCCCAACCATAGATGCCCTGCAGATGCCCATAATTTGTCAGAATTTCACAGATACACAAACGCTGGAAATTTTGAGAACAGAAGCCTGTATACAACAAAAAGGTCATACGCCAGGTGCCCAGTCTCCAAGACTTTGCTGTGCTGTTTTTTGTTGCTGAGTCATGTTTGCCTCAAGTGCATGCTTTGTGATAGCTTGTAGCAAGTCAGGAGATGGCCTTGTCACTCCCATTGACGTCCTGGCCTCAACCTGACCAGCCCATGACAAGATCTATCACAAACCCATAGAAAAAGTTGATAAAACTTTGGAAGACCTATCACACGCCCTATGGCAATCTGTGGCCAGCCAACTCAGGTCTTACCGCAGCCCTGCAAGGCCAGCCCAGGCGAGGGTGGAATGTTTGGTGGACTTGGCAGACCATCACGACGAGTGCAGAGCATGCTGAGTTGCAGAACTTTCTCCGCACGTGGTGTGTTCTCTTCTTGCTTCAGTTGACACCAATCTTTGTCAAATCTGAAGTCTTGTTCCAACAATGTTCCAGGTGGAATCTACCAGACCGCTGTCTTTGAGACAGAGCCAGGCTCAAAGGCAGAACATTTGGATCGAATCGCTGTATACCGGAACAATCGGCCTCTCAGTGCCGTCGTTTGCAGGCCCACACAAGACGTCAGAGCTGGTCTGTTTCGTGCCAGCATCTCAGTTTGGCTTGCCAAAATACTGTGTGTTGTCCGCATCGTGATTGTCAGCTCCGCCCCAGTACCTTTTAGAGTTTAGAGTAACAAATTAATATCTCAGAATAAACAAAAAAAGTGTGGGCCGCTTCCGCTTTGGCGACAAAATTTCCAACAAGTTTGATTGTCAGTCACTGAAGGCCGGACTTGTGCTTGGATGCGCAGGGTTTGCAAGGAGAATGTTTTTGCCGCTTTGGCCAGCATTTGCTCGATTCTTTTGGCCATTTTCTGTTGGCAAAGCCCTTATCAGATTGCTTCCTTGTGTGAACTGAACGCATACAGATCAGAACCAATCAGAAGTCGGACACAGCCTGAGGTCCCACCGTCATGGGCGTCCGAGGACTTTTCAGGTGCAGAGCAGAAGCAGCCAGACTTTGCTTGTTTGTTTGCTTGCTTGTTTGTTTATTTATTTATTTCTACGTATATTTATTGATTGATCGATTGATTGATTGTTTGCATCCTTCTCACTTCTTCTGCCGGCGTGTGGAGGTTCCCTTGGCAGCCGCAGGGAGTACAATAGAGACGCTGTCAAAGCGACGTGTTTGGGAGATATTTGCCAAAGCTCTGTGTGTGAGATGTCTCTTTAGGTTTCCGGTATGTACGTATACAAACATGGTCCCACGTGCATGCACTACATCAGGTACGTGTTGTAAGTCTTGCAGATCACAGGAGAGGAATTAGAGTGTTTTTGCTTTGGATGCCAGGGAGCAGGCTGATCTTTCCGAAGAAGAGCTGTCGTTCCCTCAGACGAGCCTGATGTGGCTGATGTGACATCTGCGCTTTTCCTCCCGACAGTTGCCTGTTTCCAGCACGTTTGGCGAGATGTAGAGGGTGAAGAGTTTTTGGAAAGCTGCACACTGGTAGTCTAGGAATTGCTCAAAACATGTCGAGTGGTTCAAGAGTTGGATGTGTTCGTTGCGACATTCCCTCCAACATACCAAAAATTCAGCCATGCATTAGCATCAATCATCATCGTAGTCGTTTTTCGCCTTTCGTTCTTCTCTTTTGTCATGTGTTGTTTTTATTTCTACGTGTACGTTCTTTTTTTGTTGTGCTTCCTTTAACGTTTATTCTTCGTCTTATGATTGTTCTTCATCTTTTGCTTTGCTATGCTCGTTTTCCTTCTGTTTCTTCTTATTATTATTCTCCATCATTCCTTTTGTACACATATTCTTGTGCTTTTCTAAATTGAATCTATTTTCATACTATACAGGAATTTAAACATAAGATATGTTTTTTTCATGTTTTTCATCTTCTTAATGACCGTCCCCAGGCCCCTTCCAGCCCTCACAAAGTTCTCGCTCTCCAAGGTTATCGATTTTTAAAACCGCCTCAAATGGAAAAGATGAGGTCACGTTCGACGAAGCGGCAGGCCTGCAGGTCAAAAACCCTTCGGTTGTCTCTGTGACATTTGCACTTGCAGTGCCAACGCAGGCTTGGAGGGTGTTGACGCAGTCCTTGAAGAAGGAGCAGCAAACCTAGAGGAGCTCAAGGTGATTTGGGGTGACCCCGATGAGCCCTTGGATTTTGGTGGTTTCTGTTCGCTCCTCAGTTGGACAGGGCGGGAAGACAGAAAGGAAAATAGAATACTGTTGAATGGCATTGGCATTGTGCTGTCACAAATCACGAAAGCTGGCCAACAGTTCACAGGGGTTTTCTGGGCTATTAATTTTGACGCTTAAAAAATGCTTCACTTCACGGTCAAATAGCATCAAATAGCCAGATGGTGATTAGATTCCTTGCGAATAGCTTCAAGTTTGCATACCCCCAGGTCCAAAGCATCAGTTTTTACTCCCAAGAGATCGAAAGTCCTTCAAGGTAAGAAAATTCCATATTTTCCACTACAATGTGCATGTAATCTCCTCCAGTTCTCTGAAGTTTTCACACCACCCTTCCTTCACTCCAGCGCCTTGAGGCAGCTGGTACAATGACGTCCTGAAGTTGTATGCATCCTGGCCGCAAATTTGTTGGATCTACTAAGTATGTCACGAGGATTACCAGCCTGCATTGGGCCGGTCTTCTCCCCCGCCGGATTCAATGGCACCCCAACCAATCCACTTGTGCTAAGATACTGGTATCTGGTATCTAAATCTGACTGGATCATCAGCCTCCCAGTTTGGAATGCCGCATGAGCATTTTCCAAAATGCCCAGACATCATACATCATCATACTATGTAAAAGCCTTGTCATGATGGCGTAGGGCCATGTTAGGGAGAGCTTCCATGTAAGCCAAAACTGTGGTCGCAAGCCTCGCGCGTAAGCAATCCATACGACATGGCAAGTTCCTTGACCTTTGGAATACCCTCGCATAGAGAACTAAGACAGTATAGCTTCTCAAAATGGTGAAACGGTTTTTCAGTGTAGCTGCAATTCCCCTATGGTGGGCATCAAGAAAAGACAACCAGGGGCCTTCCACTTTATGCACATAGCGGAGAGCTTGCCCATTTCCCCGTCAGTACACTGCACATCAATATGTGCATAAATATTTTATGCATATATTAGTGTGCATCTACAGAGTATAATCAACTCCGGGTTAACCCCCAGCCGTGAAACCCAAAAACTTAATGGGGAGAATTGCAAGCTGAAGTATATAGATTGAATAATATAGAAAAACGTAAATGCAAAAGGTAAAGTATGCATGATAGTACATGATACATTAATATCATATTAAAAGAAAACAAAACGCAAAACGAAGCAACTTCAGAGGGGACTTCGATAATAATCATTGCTGGGTCGGACCATGGAATGGTTCCCGGTGCGGTAGGTAGAATTTGTTCGTTTAAGTTGTCCTGTATCCACTCAAAGGAATCCAGAAGCCTCAGGAAAGGACAGCCCAAACGGACAAAGGTACGTAAATGGAATATGATAGAAAAATGATAAAGGTTGTATCAAAGGGAACCTCGCTGAATGGTTCACTAATCCGTTTGGTTCGTACTTGAAGTTGGGATTGACACACTCTTGTCTTTCTGGATTCTCTTTTGGTTCAGTTCGTGTGAGTGCTGCGCTTTGCCAGACAGGTGAGTACCCCAAAGTTTGAACAGCGGTAGATTACTACCCAGTATATGCATAGAATCATGCATATTGATTTGCAATGTACTGGCGGGGTAAAGGACAAGCTAGCCACTAGCTCCCCTCTTCAAACAATTCTCTGTGACTGTTTATCTCATCAGGATGCATTTCTTTGGCAAGATGCAGTAGCGCCGCCATCAGAGCTGCTAGAAGAAGAACGGGATGCAGAGGACAAGACTGGCTGGCTTAGCATGTTTGCAATGAAATTGGCTGAGGCTATGTGATGTTATTTGACTACAGAGTCATGAGGAGTGCCGTAACACTGCCATGATGCACATGGCCAGGACTTGCGCAACCTGAGTGACGAGAAGCAACGACATGTTTGACAGGGTTTTGAAACCAAGAGCACGAATTAATGAAAGTGGTCTCCCTATCGAAAGTCATGACAGGCAGCTTCTAGAAGACGCCCCAGCTATTGGAGTAAAGGTGCAAGACCTGAACACAACAATCCTCAAGCCAAAGCAAGAGATGAGATATGGGACCCTGGCAACCCCAGCTTGTTTGCAAGGGTTTGAAATCATACTGCACAAAGCGAAGCTGACAGTCAGTATGACTACGGTATTCACTCCAGCATGACTGCACTTTGACTGCAGACGACAAATCCTGTTTGACGTTTGACTTGTTTCGCCAGACGGACCAAGTGCCAACTCCTGAAAAGCCTTTGTGGAAGCAGTTCGAGGAGGAGCAGGCAAGAAAGGCAGGCAAAGCTCCTGAGGAACCTTTCAGCAACTTGCTTAGATCTGGCTTTGGTGGCATTCTCTCTGATGTGTCTTATCAGAATGTCACTGCTTAGGAGTAATTGCACTGTGGCAAGCGAACGGGGCGTTCCAAATGTGTTGGTGATACTAGATGTGGAAATATGACTACAGCACTGTGCATGGTGGGCATACTGTATACTGTATAGATTACTGTATGTATCTATGTATCTATGTATCTATGTATCTATGTATCTATCTATTATATATCTATTTGTCTATTTGTCATCTATCTATCGATGTATCTATCGATGTATAAATCTATTTGCTTGTCTATCTATCTATCTATCTATCTATCTATCTATGTATCTATCTATCTATCTATCTATCTATCTATCTATCTATCTATCTATGTATCTATGTATCTATGTATCTATGTATCTATGTATCTATGTCTCTATGTATCTATGTATCTATGCTTCTATGCATCTATGCATCTATGCATCTATGCATCTATGCATCTATGCATGCATGCATGCATGCATGCATGGATGCATGGATGCATGGATGCATGCATGGATGGATGGATGGATGGATGTATGTATGTATGTATGTATGTATGTATGTATGTATGTATGTATGTATGTAAATGGGTTCAGGTGGCCAAAGGGACCCCTAGGAAGCATAAGATAATGACCCAAACCAGATGGTCAAATGTAGCAAGGCGATAGCATTTGCACAAGCAATCAATCAGGTCAACATGTATGGCTATATGAAGAACCCACACCTCATTGTTTGCGAATAATGAGAATGCAATTATATAAATTTGCGCAAAAAACAACAAACACTCAAGAAATCAAACCAAATAAAACTGTATTTGAAAAACAAAGTTTTGGAACATTTGATCAGGACCAAAAAGCCAAAGATAGTCTGGAAAGTGTTTGGCTTGTGAGAATTTTGTGTTTGGTTTTCTGGAGGTGGTTTTCTTTTTTCTTATTATGCCGTTCAACTCTGCCACCATCGAAGACAATGATTCCCGTATCACGTTCAAAACTTCAATGACTTCATTTGCGTATGAGCAAGTGGTTGTACGTAGAAGCGAAAAAAGATATGGTGTGGAATTCATTCCTCATAATGTCATGTATGACGACCGTGCAGCCGAAGGGCCCAAGAAAATAAGTTAGTGTGGTGGGGCGTAGGTGCTTCGCCGTTTGAGATGGATGACCTAATAAGGTTGGCTGAGGTGACCAAAGCTGACGTCGATGTGGCAAGAGGTCTGGTTGGACTCGGCTGGACGGTCACCAAGCTGGGCTCTTTGGTTGGTGAGGAGGGCTATGTCCTTGAAGGGATCTGTGACCAGCTGTCCGGGTTGTTGGGCAGGGCGGTTGCAGTGAGGGAGCTCCAGGCGATTGCGCTTGGGGCAGAAGCATCAGCAAAGCTTCTTTGGAAGGGAGAAGGAAGAGAATCAGGAGCTGCTCTTTTGGTGAGGTCAGAGATGAAGAAGGCAGAGGATTCGCTGAACGTTTTGAGGAGGATCCAGCAAGAATCGATTTCGAAAGTGGTACCAAGTAAGGGTACTGCTATGGTGACGAGGTGGCCGACCCGTCTTGAGAAGAGGCTATCAGCTGCCGGAGACAGTCTGGCTCTGAGACAAGGAGTGGAGAAGGCTGAGAGGAACAGATGGATTGATGAGTTGAGGCATCTGTTATGGGAGGCTAGACTCCCGGCTATGTACCGTGATCTGCCTGAGGACCAGGTGGATCCTTCCCTGAGGTTTGGGAAAGGAAGGAGGGCTTCCACATTGAGGAAGCATGTGAAAACTTGGGTGAAGGTCAGGGATTGGATGAAGAAGACCTTTGGCCATCCTTGGCCGAGGTACCCTCAAGAGTTCGCCTTGTATCTTGAAGCAAGAGCGAATGAACCCTGTGGAAGAACGGTCCCAGGGAGCATATATAAGACCTTCATCTTCATGGAGGTGGCAGGAGAAGTGTCAGATGAGCCGTTCCAATGCGGTCAAGAATGTGCTGGAGGAGATCGCAGTGAGGCTGGAGGGGTCGGAACCTAGGTTCACCCGCAAGGCTTGGCACATGCCGGTGGCCGTGGTTCGGGCGCTTGAGGAGTCAGTTGTTGACAGAGAGCTGACAAGGTTCGTGCGGGCCTACGCTTGGTTCAGGCTTCTGAAGTTGTGGGCAGGATTGAGATTCTCGGACACTAAGGGCTTGCCCTATGGGTCCTTGAAGATGGAGGATCATGGGTTGTCTGGGGTCTTGGCAGTTACCAAGACTACTGGACCTGGTAAGAAGATTGCGCTGCTGAAATTGTATGTCAGCAGGGAAGCTTGGATTGAAGAAGGAAGGTGGCTGGAAGAAGGTTGGGCCATTTGGGAGGCCATGACGGCAGAGAAGGGGTACAAGGACAGGGACTTCTTTCTGCCGATGCCGTCAAGAGACTTGGAAGGTATAGTAAGGAAGATGAGTCATTACTATACAGCAGCTCAGATGTCGCAGGCGTTGTTTTCAGAGCTTATGGTGAAGAGAAGAGGAGACTTTGAAAGACTGCTTGAGGCTGGCGTGGGAACGGTGTGGACTGAACATACCGAAAGAGTTACCTTGAGGACCTGGGCGGCATCAGCTGGGGTGCCAGACAGGGTGATGAAGTTGTTGGGGAGATGGTCCCCTTCAGTAGATCAAGGTTATGAGAGGCAGAACCGAAAGGATGTTCTGAAGGCCCAGGAGTTTGTGGCAAGTTTTGTCAAGAGGGTCATAGGTGGAGATGACCCGTTTGACGAAGCTCTGGTGATGCAGGCAGTGGCAGAGAGGATGGACTACCTGGGCTACAACGAGGAGGAGATCGCCGAGCAGGTGGATAAGCTGAGGACCTTCAGGAGGAGTTCCTTGGCTGAGACGAGGAAGAGGCCTCTTGAAGTGATGGCGAAAGAATGGGAGGAGCCGGAGGATGATGAGAAGAATGACAGTGACAGAAGAGAAGGAGAGGCGCCCGTGGAAGGGCATGATCCTATGGATGAGGAAGAAGTATCCGATGTGGAAGACGCCGCATCGGTGAAAGTCCCACTTGGTCACTATGTGATCAGTGTGGTTGGAAGATCCCGAAGGAAGATGTTGCATCGGGTTGGAGAATGTTTCAGAAGGCCGCGTGAGCACTACGCGGTGTTCGAGCGCGTTGGTAGCGAGCCTCCTGAACCGGCTAGGTTTCACCGAGCTTGTAGGGTTTGCTTCCCAAAGGGAGGCGAGCCGATTGAATGTAGCGAAGATTCGCCATCCGGTGATGAAGAAGTGAGTTCATCGGATAGTAGCGCTCCTAGGAGCTCCAAGGAAGACTAAGACGGGATCGAAGACGAGGGGCGGCAAAGAATGGGATTTGCTGTCGTGATCGAAGTCGAGGTTGTCCTATCTTTCAGAAGTTCACGTCGATAGGGCAGTTCGGTAAGTTTCAGGGGATTTCAAGAGGGCTGTCCTTTGATTGGGTAAGATTGTGATTTGTGTTGTTTTGATTAAATGTTTTCGGGTCGGTGTTCAGGCTCGAGAGCAAATTCGTTTGAGTGGCTAGGTGATTGTGGTGGCCGCGGTTTGAGATGGCGGCGCTACCGGATCTTGCTACTCCGGAGGGCTTGGCAGCAGCGGTGGAGGCTTTGGACCCGGATTTCCATGGCCTCTTGGAAAGGAAGGAAGTTTCGCAGATGGTGCAAGGGAGGCTGAGCAATGCCAATGTCAAGAGCATTAGCAGGTTTGCTGCTTTGGGTGACAACCGTACGGACATTCGGACATTCTGTACGGGCACGTTGGCACTTGACCGGGCAGCAGATGTGGTGGAGATTGCCGGGTAGTTGATACCTGGCAAGCAAGTAAGTCGAGGATGGAGTCGAGGCATCAAGCAGAGGCGGAGGCTTCCCTGGCAAGTTTGCCGAGTCCGTTCAACAAGGTGGAAGCTCAAGATCTAAGGCAGAAGTTCGAGCAGCTTCACTACAAGCTGGAGGATAAGGTTTCGCCGGCCACATCTACACTGGAACTCATCTTCGACCAGGTGGAGAGCGGCGAATGGAAGTCAATGTCATTGGTGCAGTTCCTGTCCAGGGATGACACGGAGGCAGAGATGATGGGAGCCACTATTGACAAGACGGGGACGGTGAAGATTAGGAAGGGGTATGGAGAGGCCAAACCCCCCAAGTCATCTGAGGAGTTGAGGCAGAGGTTGAAGTTGGTGGGCCATACCTACATTATGGCTCAACTGAAGTTTCCTCATAAGGCAGCACTGCAGCAGCTAACGCCAAATCACTTTAGCAAGCTGTGTGATTACCTGCTAGGAGAGCAGGTAATGGGATTAAGAGCGAAGGATGAAGAAGGAGCAGTGGTGTCGTCGCCGTCGTTGGAGTTGGTGCTCTCGTATGAGTTTCAGATCAGGAAGCAGATGGTGAAGCTCATGAATGAAGGGGAGGTCATGAGAGAGGCACTGGATCAGGCGATGAAGGACGGGGTGGTGAAAGAAAGGTTCTTTCTAACCCCTGCAGCTTATAGTGCAATCACGGCAATGGGAGGAAGGAAAGAGAAGTCGAGATCCCCCCGTCGTGACAGGTGGCAAGGAGGTCAAAGCTTCCAGTCCAGCGGAAGCGGAGGAGGCAAAGGTAAGAAGGGGGGAAAAGGAAGGAAGGGAGGAGGAAAGATATTGCACAGCAAGACGCCAGATGGGCGTGAGATTTGCTATGCATGGAACAATAGGGACCAGAGGTGTCGGCACAAGTGTGGGAGGCTGCATGTGTGCCAGATTTGCTTCGGCCAGCACGGCTCATGCCGCCTGCAAAGGAGGAGGAGATGCAAAGGACACGGCAGGGGCTGGGGCAGCCCCAAAGGATAAGTGAAGGGGTCTCTTTTCAGGGGATCCCCTCCCGCTGGGGGGTAAAGAAGAGGAGAAGGAGGGGAACAGTATCACCTTTAAAGTCTTGTACCTTTTTGCTGGAGAGGATCGCAAGACTTCAGTGGCATCATTTCTCAGAGAGAAGGCAAGGCCAGGCGAGTTTCACATAGAGATCGAAGAAGTAGATATATCCCGAAGGGATGATGACGATCTTAGTCAGGAGGCAAAGCAAGAGGAGATTTTGAGAAGGATTGGTGGGGGAGAGTTTGATGCAGTCATCTGCACGCCACCATGCAGCACATGGTCGCGAGTAAGGGCAGCGAACATGAGAGGTCCCCCACCGATCAGAGACAAGAATTACCCATGGGGCTATCCATGGGTAAAGAAGAAGTTTGAGCAAGAGTTGCAGCTGGGCAACATCCTGGTGCGGTTCACCATTCGAGTGGTGGAGTCAGCGCTAGGGGTCAACAAGGTCTTCGTGCTCGTGGAACACCCCAAGGATCTTGGAACAGTGGTCCGAGAAGAGGACAAAGCAATATTGAAACCAGCATCCATATGGCAGCTCCCCGATCTCAGGAGGCTGGTAGGTGAAAGACTGGCCACGGTGGCTATCAACCAATGCTGTTGGGGGGCAGCCTGGAGGAAGCCGACTCGGTTGTTGGGGGCCCAACGAATGGCCAAGCTTTGATGAGGAAGGCTTCTACGAAGGTCCACTGAGAAGAGACTGTGGATGTCAAGTGGCCATTTCACTTGCAAAGAAGAGTAATGACGAAAGTTTTAGGACAACAGGATCCTCGGTGTACCCACCGGGGATGGATGAAGGCATTGCAGACGCAATTCTGGAACACTGCCTTGACAGACACACAAACCCTCCAGAGGTGGGCGAGAAAGGGGCATGTGTGGCTGAGAAGGCAGGGAGCAATGAGGACAGAGACAAGAGGAAGAAGAAGAAAGCAGAGGTTCGTGAAGAGATTCGGAGTTGTCTGGAAGTTGGCATTTCAGGCAAAGCGGAAGATCAGTGTGTAAGAGAGGAAGCTTTAGGAGAAGGAGGTTCCAGGAGGCAGGGTCAAGGGCCACCAATGCAGTGCTTTTACAAGGGCAAGCACAGGACGATCCATGATGGAGGTGGTCTCTGTTCCCCGGGAAGATGGCCGGTTGATCAGAGGACGCCGTTAAAGGAGAGAGATGGGGTAGAGCTGGCAGCGGTCGTTAGGGCGCAATTCCTGAGATGGCTTCTAGGGAAAGGCGAAGTGGAGGTGAAGGATGTCTTTTGGAAGCTTGCCGGGGGTCAACATCCCAGCTCGCCCTTTGAGGAGATTATCGTTGAGGCCAGAGAGGCTGTCGACGGTTGCTTGAGAAGAATGGGCAAAGAGCCAACAAGAAGGAAAGGGGATAGGAGTTCCGAGATTGCTTTCAGGAGGCTGGAAGCAATGGCAGAGGCATGCGGCGATGAGAACTCAGCCTAGATGGTTGAGATGGCCGAGGTCGGAGTGCGGCTGGGCGTAGATGAGGAGCTGCCCAGAGTGCCAAAGGTCTTCGAGCCCAAGGAGAAGTGGAACCTGGACTTTGTGGAAGAGGCATTGAGAGACTCTGTGGCAGACAACTATAAATCAGCAGAAGAAAGTGCGGAGGATATCGAAAGGCAGGTGAGAGAGGAGGTGGACAGAGGGTCCATAGCGGTGCTGTCGGAGGAGGAGGTGAAGGAGAGGTACAAGGGCAGACTGGCAGTTGCTGCGCTTGCATGGAGCAGTACCGAAAGAGATGGGCTCATCAGTGGTGACATTGACTCACGACGGAAGTTTCAGTGTGGATGTGAACCATCGCATCAAGGTTCGGGATAGGATGAGATTCCCGATGATTGATGATGCAGCGGCCATGCTGTTGCAGGTGGAGGAAGAAGTGAAGAAGGCCAAAGGAGCGGTGAGGTTCTCACTCATCTATGACATCTCGAGGGCTCATAAGCTGATCCCGGTGGCCGAAAAGGATTGGGGGCTTCAGGCGTTTAGGCTCCCGGGAAATCGGGCTCCGGGAAAAGTCTTCTTGCATACTCGGGGTACGTTCGGTATCTCGAGCGCTGCCTATTGGTGGCAGAGGCTGGCGGCAGTGATGGTGAGGACGGCCCATAGGTTAGCTGGCAGAGACATGGGAGTTCTACACTTGCTGTTCGCGGACGACGGATGGATGGTGGCCATGGGAGAATTCTTTTGGAGGAGACTGCTGTTCTGGCTGTTTGTGCTGGAGGTGATGGGGGTCCCCTTGAGCTACAAGAAGTTGAGAGGGGGAACCCGCATTCAGTGGATCGGCTACCAGCTGGATGTGGGTGTGTTCGAGAAGGGCATCTCCGACTCAAAGGTCAGGTGGATCCTGGGTTGGATAGAGAAGAAGAAGCAAGACGGAGGTGCCACTGGAAGAGAGCTCAAGTCGGCGCTGGGGAGGCTCAGCTTTGTGGCTGGAGCTCTTCAGCACATTAGGCCCTTCTTGGGGCCTTTGTTTGCATGGGCGTCAGCTCTTGCTCTGGGAACCTTTGCTAAGTTCCCGGAGGCAGTAAGATCCATCCTCAGCATGGTGGAAAGAGAAGTGGTGAGGAAGCCCATGAGTGTGCCGAGGAAGATGCCACCTCTGGCGAAAGAGATCTTTAGAGTGGATGCGAAGGCGGAGAAGGACCTTGTGGTGATTGGAGGTTGGGAGATATACCAGAAAATGGCGGGACAGAAGAAGCTCGTTGGTTCTCAATGCAGCTGACGAGGAGGAATGCACCGTGGGCATTCCTGAAAGGAGAACCCTTCAGGAATATATCATCTCTGGAGTTGATGGCGGTTTTGATGGCCGTTATCTTCTTCGGGGATGATCCAGAGAAGTTCAAGTTGAGAGGAGCGATGAGGATCTCAGGGACGACAGACAACCTGGGAAATTGCTATGTGTTGCAGAGGCTGCTGTCATGCAAGTTCCCCCTTTCCATAGTGGTCATGGAA
Organism: Breviolum minutum Mf 1.05b.01; assembly: GCA_000507305.1. Lineage (NCBI taxonomy): Eukaryota > Dinophyceae > Suessiales > Symbiodiniaceae > Breviolum > Breviolum minutum. The sequence continues at coordinate 14,590 of DF242762.1, read as the reverse complement.
CTAGCGTGTCAGCTGGAGAGGATTGGGCTTGAACTGGATCTGGCTTGGGCTCCCAGGAACCAGAATGTGGAAGCCGATGCCCTGACGAATTCAGAATTTCAGGGCTTTAAGGAAAGCAAGAGGATCAGGAAAGAACTGGAAGAAGTGAAGTTTATACTCCTGCATGATCTCATGCAGGAGGCAGCAGAGATGAATGAAGAATTGAAGTTGGCCAAATCATCCAAGGAAGCAAAGGGTGACAGGCCTGAAAGAGAAGAGCCACAGAAGAAAAGGAAGGGACAGACAAGGTGGCAAGATCCTTGGTGAAACTGCACCAAGGATAAAGAAGAGAGAAGACTGAGGGGTGTTGTCATCAGCTCGTCTGAAGTGGGGTAAGTTCTCACTGGTGACAAGCTTCCCCTTTAGTGTACAGTAGTGTTGCAGCAGAATAGAGGCTGCAACAAAAGATGGATTTCTGCGCATCCCGCAAAAGTTAAGTGTTTCCGGGAGGGAGGAAGAAATGACATGGTGTGGAATTCATTCCTCATAATGTCATGTATGACGACCGTGCAGCCGAAGGGCCCAAGAAAATAAGTTAGTCCCACCACCAGCCCCCAACTCCACCATTTCTATGGGGGGTAAGTTCTCACTGGTGACAAGCTTCCCCTTTAGTGTACAGTAGTGTTGCAGCAGAATAGAGGCTGCAACAAAAGATGGATTTCTGCGCATCCCGCAAAAGTTAAGTGTTTCCGGGAGGGAGGAAGAAATGACAGTTATGTGATGTTTTTTGACTTATGTCTGTCTTTAGAATAGTATTCAATAAAAAAGCATTCAGAAATTACGTTTTCTCACCGTTTTGGAGACTTATCCTGTTTGAGCCTGCGTTTTACTGTAACTGAGCTATTTCAGATGGTAGATACAGCATTGGCAGTACCAGTAGTTTCGTTGGTGCTAGCTGTAGTATTGGTGGTATTAGTGGTACTGGTACTGGTATTGCTGATGCTAAATTCTTGCTTGCTGCAGAATACTATTGTGTAAGCTACTTCCAACAATATTATTCTTCTACAAGCTTTTTGATTCTGTTGGGACCGGATAACTCCACAAGTTGTGTTCTATTTTTGTGTACGCTGGGATGAACCAGTGAAGACTATACAGGCGTATGGAGCGGTCTGGTATGTACAGTAGAACATCAAACCAATTCCTTGCCACAAGTTGCAACAAAAGGTGTGCAATGTGTGTGTGTGTGTGCGCGTGTGTCAAAGGTTTCCTAGGGTTCACCCTGAACCACGCGATCCCGGACAAATCATAGAGAGAGAGAGAGAGATTGTACAGGAGATTGTACGACATATACACGCGGCAGAGATTCTTGAATATACAATCCTTTCCCGTATTCCATTCGGCAGGGCGTTGGATTGCCGTGTTTCCACAAGGCATGCTTCCTGCTAGTGCTTGCTCAGGCAGCGAGTATGAGACAGACAAGCCCATTGGGCCAAGCACAGAAGGTATCGCAACGCCGTCAGATCCTCAGGATTGGTGAAGGCACCAGCACGTGGAGGAAGAGAAACACTACCACCCACCTTCACGACCACGAAAATTACCACCAGCAGGTAACAGCATCAGCACTAGAGCATCATGCCACAAGCGACAGCAGCAAGCAGTGCCGACAATGGCAATGGCCACACCAGTAGCTAAAACGGCAATAGCCAAGCAAACAGTGGAACGATGGCGAAACTAGTGCTACCATCCACCTGAAATGCACCTTTGCGATTTCTTTCCCAAACGATGTGCAATCATCCGAAGCTACTCAAAGTACAGACAAAATATCCAGAACTACTGCAAGTGGATACTGTATCATCTGCAGGACCCCAATATCTAGCTGCTCATTCAAGTCCTTAAATCAAGTCCTTGGGCTCTTTCCAAAAGTGTTTGAGCTCGGAAATGTGTCATGAGGTCTGCTGGAGGAGGAAGGGAGAACGTTGAAATTACACAGCTCTTCAGACAGGCATGGCCATGGTTTTGCGGTGCTCCATTGGGTTCGAACTCGTTCCAACGTCTTCAAAGGAAAGATACTCCGCAATTGTATAGCCTTTGAATAATATGGTGCATCAAGGCGTAATGCGTAACATTCCTTGCTGTTGGCCGTGCAGCTACTTTGAAGGCATGTGACGAGAACAATTTGCTGTCCTTTGAGTCGCTCAAAGAGATCTCCGAAATTGATGAGATGCTTTTGTCTGAGGAGCTGGTTTGTCCGAGATCTTTAAGTGAAGCAACTAACTATTGGTGAATGTAGAAAGGGATGCTCCTTCCATCTCCCTCCTTTGTTCTCCCCCTTAGTCCTTCCTCATCCTGTGAAACGCTGCTAACACTACGACCACCAGTGCTAATGATATTATTGCCATCGCTACGGGCGGTGGATTCTGGGTGCCTAGCCAGAATGCCACGTATATACTTCTTCTTGCAACCACAACCACTACTACAACTACAGTACCACTCCATCACCACTGCCACCACCACTACCACCACGACTACCACCAGCACTACCACCACGACTATCACCAGGACTACCACCAGCACTACCACCAGCACTATTGCACCGGCGCGACTACGACTATTGCTCCGACTCCTGCTCCTACTCTCACTCTTGCTACTACTCCTGCTACTACTTCTACTTCAACTACAGCTACACTTTCCTTCTCCATGGAGCTTTTTTGGTTGCGCTGTGTTTCGACACTTATATACAATCGTAGTGCACATGACATTACTTGTGAAGGATCTCGCAGAAGAAGAGCTGCTTGACATGTGGGAGGACTTGCCAAAGAAGAAGGCTTGTAGAGACTTGAAGTAGGTTCAGCGTCACTGTGTTATCCAACCTTGTGGAGTGTCAGCATGTACAGCCTAATAGATAAGGGTTCATACCTACCTTTTACGCACTCCTACAATTGATGCGCCTGTGCTGGTCTCATGGAGAAGAGAGGTCCCCCAAACCGTTATATCTTCAATATTCTTCAATCATTTCATACATGTTGCATGTGGATTTTTTGCCTTTACATTCGCTTGTTTTGACCGCTCGAGCAGATTGGATCGTCAAACTCTTGCGTTCCTGAATATCAATGGATCAATGCACTGCTTATGACTGGTTCATCAGGGACTCTGACAGGGGTTTGTGCATTGTGCGCCCCTTCATTCAATCCTCGTCATTCCTCGTCGAGTTGTTGCTGTTCCAGCCACTTTTGAGATCCTATGCATTCCTATGCCATATTTCAGATTGTGTACCTCTGTAAAGTTGAACACAAGATTCGTTTTTGAGAGCATGCACAGTAGAGTTTGAAAGCAAAACGTGTGAGTTGTTCTTCTGAGTCATATCCGTTTTGTGTGTGTGTGTGAAGGGCGACTTCATCGATGTTCTTGCATTCAGAGATTTGCTTGCCAAGGCTTTGGTGTGCAGAGTGGGTTCATATCAATGTCTTTTCTCAAGAGGAAATTAAAGAGGCTAATTTCGTTGGCAAACTGCATGGTCAAGTTTTATGGAGTTATCTGTAGTGTCACCCCCTTTTTTTACAATGCTGCAGTGGATTGTATTTGCAGATTGACGAACTCTTCGAGTATGTGGAAGAAGATGTTGAAGAAGACCCTGCCAACGAGGCCTAGTTTTCCTTTAAGGCCACAACAGGCTTGTAACAGACGAATGGCTGCTATGTATGGCCTGCTGTTTGTGCTGTTCAATTCCAAAAGCAATGCAGAGCTGGGACGTGCTCTTCTTGTGTAGGCACTGATGCAGTTTGAAGGAGGAGGCCTCGCCAAGGCAAAGAAACGTAGCCTTCAGACAGTGCAGAGCTAAGCATCGAATGCAGCGAAGCAGCAATGAAGCAATGGCAAAGGACTTGAAATGACTCGACCTGGATACTTTATAGATTTCCTTCTCATTGTTCTAATGTCAGGTGAAGCAAGAACTTCTTGACGCTATCAATCGTTTGGAGGCCTTACCACCGCTTATGAAAACTTGAGCCTTTAAGGCAGGCTTAACAATTGGCTTAGGCTAATTGTTCTATTTTAATCTTAATCCGTAATTACCTGGTCCACCTACCACCTTTTTTGTGAATTCCAGTGAGACCCACGATTCGAAGGCATCACAGGACAAGCCTTGCGGCCTCGGATCCACTGAAGAACTTGACGGGGAGCGGGGAAATGTCAAGCAGAGAATCAACATGAAATGAATTTGTCAAATTTTGTCACAAGATGATTTTAACATGATTTCAACATGTCATTTGATTCAAATTGGGGTGACCTTCTCAGGAGGTGATCAAGCTTGCAGGAGAGTTGGAAGATATTTGGAGAGACCAGGCCTCCGTTTTGAGATCATTGAGAGCTTATGTTCGGAGTAAGTGACACGTTGCCAATTCGATATAATTCAATGCCAATTCATGGTTGGATAATGCATGATCATGCTGGATGTACTTGCAAAAACTATGAAGAACTTGTTGATGCCTACGATATGTTTGTTGCTTTTTTATGGTCCAAGGGCCGCCTGTGCGAGGTTGGTGACTTGAATGACTTTGATGGGGCGAAGTTACAAGGACTATGGGAGCTGATCTATTCGACATCAGTGAAGCGTCTTGGCGAGAAGTCAACGGTATTGGGATGTTTCGTGTTGAGTGCACAGTTTACCCAATGGCGCCTATGGCAACCATGTCGCATACTCCATGCCTACTCCTCAGAGTTCTGGCGGTTCCCAAGTTTTCCCCACGGCTGTGAAAAGGGGTGGATCAAAAGGATGGATCAAAAGAATATTTTTGTATGTACGAATATGTACGAGTATATTATCTATCTAATACTATTTTCTATTGTTCAAGTATGTTTAAGTATTCCAATTTCCATATTCCGAAGGCTGGACAAAGTCGGACATTTATGAAAGGCAGCTTTCTGAGAAGGGTTTGAATGGCGAGCATGTAAGGTTCCGACGATGGGGCTCTGTATTGAATGCTGTACGCGACATCAAGAACGCCAAGTTTGAGGTTTCTCATGAATTGTTTTGACTCCTTGTGATCTTTTGTTTCGTTTCTCGTTTGCTTTTGTGATCGCCAGCTAATACAATCAGACTCCGCTTGGGAGCTTCAAAAGACTGAGAGCTTGCGTGGTTCGAGTGACGCCCAGCTTCCAGGCCCTGATACAGAACTTTGGAATTAGAGCCTTGGCTTCTACGCAGTCCAAGCAGTCAAGGCCTAGATTGTTCATGTATAAATGATTGCATGAAGACAACCCCTGTACAAGTATAAGTCGATAAATGCTGTAGAGGTCATCATGGGTCTGTCACAACCATTCGTCAATTGGAGAATCTCTTGTACGTCGCAAGTTCCTTGTCTCTGTCTCTAAGGTGGTGACGATGGTTACAACGAGTACGACATGGAAGAAGTGTTCAAGGTATTCTGAACATCTTCAATCATCTGAATCCTCCGACTCTTTCTATTTCATTACCGTGGAAACAAACGTCGGGTAGGTTCAGTTTGTCAAGGAGCCAGAGAAAAAGGCAGCAGCAAACTGTATCAAAACTGTGAGGCCAAAGAAAGTGAGGAGAGTGAAGAAGAGGTGGAGCTATCCATGCGGGGACAGGCAGGGTTTGAGTTGTAAACTACACGCTCTAGGTGAAGCTTGCTTGTTCTTTGAACACGACATCAAGCATTATCCAGCTCAGCCATATCGACCAGCGAATGGCAGGGTTCCTGGAAGCTCGGAATCCAGCAGAATGTTGTTACTGGTGATGAGGACAACTACTTTTCAACGACTTTTCCTGTCATTTGAATCGTTCGATGCCTGCAAAGTTCCTGAACCAACGTTCTGCCAGGATTTGGTTGTGAAGCTTGAAGTGACTGGTGTAGAGTACGAGCAGCTGACATGTTCTTAAAGATGTATTTTGAGATGTTTGGGCTTTGAGCATGTCATATGTTTGGTCAATTTGCGTGCACTTGCGATGGCCCGCAAAGTGATGGAATCTGATTTCACTATATTTCACTCATATTATTCCGTGTTGTTCTCTTCGTGCCAGGATACTCTTGAGGATACTGTTGAAAACTGTGGGGAGAAAACCCTCATGAGTCCTATGTGCAGGACTGCAGTTTGAGGCCCATTGCTTTCCGGAAAGCAGTTTGACATAGTTTAACGCGTTGCAGGACATTCAGCTACGGCTTCATCAGTTACATGGACGACAAGATTCGTGTCCCAACCCTCAAAGCAGAGAACGCATTGCGAGATATTTCAGACATTTTCAGACCTTCAGATTGACTTTGAATCAAGAGAGATCTGCTTTGCTGACAGGTGATGAGGACCAGCTTGACCGGTCGCTCGGTCTACATTTTTCAGAGGATAGACGCTGAGGCAGACCCCGAAGCTGAATATTCTTGAGAAAATTCAGATCTCAAGAGCTTTTGCGCTTTGAAAGACAAGCTACAAAAAGATAACAAAGAGGATGTACTGTACCACCTGAGAACTTATGAGGGTGTTGCTTCCCGCTGTCCACAGAGCAGGCTGATTGAGCTTCCAGGAGGACCTTGTTTGTCAACAGAGCAGCCTGGAAATATGCGAAGTTCGTTGAACTTATCACGCATACCAACAGTGTGCAAGAGTCTTGTTCTTTGCAAGAGGTTGCAGGTTTGTACTGTAGGGCTGTTACATAGAAAATCCTCGAACTTGTATCAAATTGCGCAAGTCAGAATCGATGAGACATACAGCACGAGGAATTGGTGGTCCATGAGTCCCAGACAAGATCTCATGCACGTGACAAATTAAGACCCGGCTCAGTCCGTCAGATTTCAAAATTCCGCGCTTGCTTAGACCTTTTTGATCCTTTTTGTCTTCGGAATCTTCAGACAAAAGCTACTTGTAGAACTACTGAGTGTAGCAGGAGCAAGACATGTCATCCAGTAGAAGAGATCTACGGTGAGACTTAATGATCATGCAGCAGTTGTATGCAAACTGAAGATGCATTCAACATTCTATAGTGTTTGTGACAACAAATAACATAGCTAAATCCCAAACAAGTTGGTTGGGCTTGCTTCATATCATGACTCCAACCTGAGTGTTTTGCTGCAGGAGTGCTCGGGCTCGGGCCATCGCTGAGAGTGTCGCTGCTCATTCTCCGTTAGTTGCAGTCTTGCAGGGTAAATCGTACGTATATGCTAGACCTGTAGACCCAGTCGATTGCACTTTTCGCAGAAGCAAAAGTGTTTGGCCTTGCTTGAGACTTGAGACCAATGTTTGCAGTGTAGCTTGGCACCTTGTCAAAGAGTGAATCTCATGTACTTCAGTTAGATCACAGGACACATTGTGCCTGTTTAAAGCAACTCGTGACAGGCTTTGCGACCAGGCGGTCGTTTGTTGGTTCATGACTTCATGGCCAGCACCTTAGACTGTACTAATAAGAGCTATGAGCTTCTTGGCCACTGCTGCGGACAGCAGAGCTGCGTTTGCCTGTGGTGTTTTCTTTATGCTGTCATCATTCTTGTTGCTCATCGACAGTATGCAATGGTACTGATGCATACTGATGCGTTGTACAAGTTGCCATTGAATTAATTTCAGGTCTGGAAATACTCCAGCATGTAAACTTTGCCATGCAAAAGAATTTGAATAGACTTGATGTGAAGCACACTGTCTCCTATTAATCTACAGTCGCGCATCCATGCACTAGGTCAATGACACGTTGGATGGTCCAGCCTTGGGAGCGCTTTGGGGTGTCTTGTCATTAAGTGTTTTGGACACCGTGTAGTTGTAGGGCAGGCAAATGGAAGGAGGTGGATAAGCAAATAGAAGGTAAATGGTTTGAATAGTTTTCAGACTTTTGTAGTGGTCCAGTTCTGCATTTCCAACTATTGAAACCTCACAGACTTCCACCAATGTCATTGCATTTCTGCGAAAGATTAATCAAAGCTCAAGGATTGCATTGAATCACTGATGCAATTTCTTTGCTGCAAACATGGACTCATTGTTTCAACAATGTCGGTCTAGAACGACACCATTCCGTCGCAATGCCCAAATTGTGACCAATGCTTGTGGTCACGCTTTAAGCCCTTTTGCGCTCTTGAATGGTGAGGCCTTCAGCATGTGACAGTCAATGCAAATGGTCTTGGACTGTGCCCAGCAGAAGTCTTGCACTCAAGAAGTATAAGTACTTGAATGCATCAAAGGTTTTTTCATTCCATGTTTTGATATACATTGAGGTGTCAATGTGAACGATTGGATTCCAGGAAAGGAAAAAAATACCAATGCGTGGCTGTACATCTCAACATATGCTCAGATCATTCAACGAATGGGTCAAGCTGGCTTCGAGCAGCAAAAGTGCGAAGCTCACGAGATGATTCAAGGTGGCAAACTGAACTTGTTTTTGTTGATTTCTTTGGTGAGGTCGAAATGGACCTTCTATCTCATTGCATAGTATGCTTATTCATCAATATTCAGTACATAAATCTATGATTTAGAATAAATAGATACTATATAAAATGCCTTACTCTCTTAGACAGACCTTCAAAGGGAAAGATGGCGCCAGGCATGTTCTTTCAAGGAGCTTTCAGCCATTGTCAATGGAATTGTGTGTGTGTGTGTGTCACTGTGACAATTGCCTTGATAGTTATTGTTTGACATTGCAATGATTACTTTTAGTTTTTTGTCAAAGTGGTCAAGTCTGTGCCAGGTATGACGAAGCTCATCGTCGCACACAAGTCTGCGTGACTTGAGCCAGAGCTTCTTGATGCACACGAAGTTAGCAGCGTCTGACTGTCTGAGAGAGGCGGTCAGATTTGGTGCTCAAAAGGGCACCCAATCCTGTCAATTTTACGCCTTCAAGGCTTGAAGAAAATAAGCGAAAATAAATGTGGGATTCTGAAAATTCCTCTTTTCCCAAGCGCATCGGTTTGTGCCAATTGAATGATAATCATAGATCTGATCAGGCTTGGTTAATTATTGAATTTTGATTTGCCGGGGTTCAATTTCGTTGATTCGTTGCTCTAGTTGCTTTGCTTGGTGTCCACTCTGCTTCATGGTTCACTTTGTTGGCGGCCTGGCTCAAGCTGGGAGAGAAGTGGGCTGTGCTTGACTGGCAGATGCCTCTGTATGGGGGAGCATGTTCAAGAATCCCAGCATTCGCGATGCATTTTTCTCAAGATGATGTCATTGCAGGAGATTGATGTCGATCATGTTTTTCCATATTTTTTGTTTGCGTTTCAAGGACGGCGCGGAAGAAAAAAGGGAAATGACAGATGATGGGCAAAGCCACGTGTTGCCACCCAATGACGCACACTGCTCTGCACAGTGCTTGTTGAATGGACCGCACCTCATTGTTGTGAGGCATAGAGTGTCATGGCGATGAACTTTGCCTGTGAATGAGCGGTGCAACACCTAGTAGGGGATATTCAGCAGCACAGGTGTTGCCTGAAATTTTCTGATTTTTATGATCAGTCTATATCAGTCTGTTGTTTCTATTGGTGGCAGCGCCGCCTCACTTTCTGGAGCGTTTGGCGGCCAGAAAAGCAATGACGGGCCCAGTGCAGAGTGAACGTCGTCAGATCCATGGCGCTACACAGGAGACCTTTTGATATTTGTTCGGAGATTATATACTCACATTACTTGCTGTAATATATATATATATATAACATATATATCTATTTATTTTTTGCTGTACTATCTACAAAGTTTGAATGTCCAACCATTCAGGGTTCTGAAAGACCACCCATGCTTGCATGAATGTCCTGGCAGAGCTTTGTTGGCTCAAAGTCTGTGTGATTTTACGACAGGAAGCTTCTCATAACTGGAGGAGTGATGGCCCAGAAGTGCAGGTTAATAAGAGCCAGAAATGATGCAACGACAGCAATTCAACTTTCAAGCACGCAAATCGTATGAGGTGAAACGCTGGCATACCCGCACTTGTTAGAGTGACAACTGGTTAATGAGTATTTGACAGTATTTGTATTCATCGCAGGTTACTCTGGTCAGTGCTTCATGAAAAGAAAGGATGATTTGTACCGAACCACAGACTGTTTTCAAGCAAGCTAACATTTGACAATCACGTGGCATTTCCTGTGATTATTTCCTGTTTTAAGTCAATTTGGAGACCATAATCTTTGCAGTTGCTTTCTAAATGAAATGATTATTAGACCCCACTCAATATCGCATTGGTTTTCAGGCTTCTGCAACAACCAGACATCTGTCAATTTGCAAAGACTTTCTCCAGCCTTTCCCAGGAGCTTTCTGGATTTATACTTCTAAAGCAAGAGCTTGTGCGCGTCCAGGCTGCTGTTGAAGGGTGTAGTGATGCCATGATGTTTGACACAATGAGACTCCTAAGCCCATGCCAGAAAAAACATCATTCTTGAATTTTTGCGTTTCGAATTTCCTTCTTGTGAGCCTGAGATTTGTTGGTGTTGTGCAGGAACTATTGCTGTTGGAGATGCCACCTACCATGGCTGCAGCCCTGCATGACATTTCTCTGGATGCCTAGCCATTGAAATACTGAGTTCGCGTTTGAATTTGAGAGCGCGCGAATGTCAGCAGGTGAAACTGAGCAGTCCAATGCTCCAATGACGGGGGAGGTGGAGCAGCTCTTACAGTCTACGCAGTGAAGCTCTCCGGTATTGCCAGCCACAATGGGCCAATGCATGATTTCTGGTGTGAAGCCCTGCAGCGTGTCAAGCAAAGTACAGGCAAGGGATTCCAGAGCTGGTTGTGCACGCTCCTGCAATCGACAGTCAGGTCGGGACTGCCCTCAGTAGGTCAACACTTCCACTAGAATTAGAACTGAATGATTCCACCTTGTGCTGCTCTTGCCAGCATGATGTTGCGCCCTTGAAGATGTTACAGTTTTCCAGACTCGTTCAGAAGCCCAAAGTTGTTGAAACAAAGTAAAAAAGTACTTGGCCTACAAGCCTACAATAGCTTGAATTGAAGATGACAAGCACATCGATTCTTGCATTTTGGCCAAAATTGTTGGTTTTTGGGTTGAGCACGCAAGTATCAGTCTTGCAAAGGAATTGTGTAATGCTGAATCAATCAATTTTGATGCAGGAGCAGCAACACAGAAGCCTTTGAAGGCTATTCCAGACTGCCCGCAATAGGTCAACAATTGCACTATAACTGAATGATTCCACCTTGTGCTGACAACAAGAACGCATTCCAGAAATGTTCAGAAGCCCAAAGTTGTTGAAACAAAGTAAAAAGTACTTGGCCTACAAGCCTACAATAACTTGAATTGAAGATGACAAGCAAGTCGATTCTTGCGTTTTGGCCAAAATTGTTGGATTTGGGGTTGAGCACCCAANTGGCCTACAAGCCTACAATAACTTGAATTGAAGATGACAAGCAAGTCGATTCTTGCGTTTTGGCCAAAATTGTTGGATTTGGGGTTGAGCACCCAAGTATCAGTCTTGCAAAGGAATTGTGTAATGCTGAATCAACCAATTTTGACGCAGGAGCAGCAACACAGAAGTCTTTGAAGGGCGTGCCAGACTGCCCGCAGTAGGTCAACAATTCCACTAGAATTAGAACTGAATGATTCCACCTTGTGCTGCTCTTGCCAGCATGATGTTGCGCCCTTGAAGATGTTACAGTTTTCCAGACTCGTTCAGAAGCCCAAGGCTGTTGAAAAAAAGTATAAAAGTACTTGACCTACAAGCCTACAACAACTTGAATTGAAGATGACAAGCACATCGATTCTTGCATTTTGGCCAAAATTGTTGGATTTTGGGTTGAGCACCCAAGTATCAGTCTTGCAAAGGAATTGTGTAATGCTGAATCAACCAATTTTGACGCAGGAGCAGCAACACAGAAGTCTTTGAAGGCTATTCCAGACTGCCCACAATAGGTCAACAATTGCACTATAACTGAATGATTCCACCTTGTGCTGACAACAAGAATGCATTCCAGAAATGTTCAGAAGCCCAAAGTTGTTGAATTTAAAATACGTGGCCAATAAGCCCTCGATTCCTATCATGACTTTGAGTTGAACATGACAAGCAAATCGATTCTTGAGTCTTGGCCAAAATTGTGGAGATTTTGGGTTGAGGAGGCAGGTGACGGTCTAGCAAACGAATCGTGAAATACTGCATGAACTGTGTGCATTTGGGTCAATTTTGACACAGGTCTCTCCTCATGAAGATAACATACGGCAGCGGGGAAAGTGCATAACTCTGCAACTGGTACTGTACTGGAAAGTTGCTGTGCCAGGATGCAAGCGCAGTGATCGATGTTTACTATCGGAAGACTTGACTGATGAATTTGATCAGTGCATTTTGAGGCCTAAGGATGGCATGTGAGATCCAGTGAACAAGAAATCGATGGAACGAAGCCCGAACGATAAATGCAACAAGTGCGCACAATCATGTAGTGGTGGTTCCAATGTGTGGGTTGAAGTGGTTCCTGGGATTGTCATTGTGTTGATTGTTTACAGCCCAAAGCCATGTGGCAAATTGATTCCAGTTGAGGTTTCCAGTGGAGCAGGATTGAAGTGGCTTTACATTTGCCCCCCACGTAACATCAACAGTTGGCACTTGATTTGGGGCCCTCGAGGTGGCTGGGCAAGCCTTGCAACCTTGCGACAGCCATGGTCCAAAATATTTCTAGGTACAGCTTGTAGGTAGCCAGCAGTGTGATCAAGGCGATCCAGGTTTGTGCTGGGGATGCTCTACTTGTTGATTTCACATTTCTTGGCCAACCATGGCATTCTGATCAAGTTCGATACCAGCCACCATACACTTGTCTTAGAAGCCACCCTAGTCTTGATGATCGCACAAATGATAACTTCGAAGTTGCAGCAGCATGGCGTCAAAACTATTCTTCCAAGATGGGGTGGTCATTTGGCACACTATGGCCTAGATCTCTACATTACATCCAAGGGGGCTGTGCATGACCTGCAACCCTTCAACAGCAACGATCGAACGCACATCCGAGCGGGCTGAAATCCCAAGATCGACGCACTTTCATTTTTTTCGATCTCCAATCCACAGAAGTCACAGAAGTGTTTGGAAGAAGTCATCGTTCCTCAGACGCCGCCATGAGTTTAGACCTGGCACACCTCTGTGATTTCAGAGCCTGGCTTTAGAATGGGTTGTTACGCTCATCGCACGAGTGCCACTGTGCTGGTTCTTTGGCCCATTCTGGCCCAGATCTCTCGACCCGCAGTGACTGCGGCAGAGCTGCAACCCTGTGACAGCCATCATTCAACCATTGACTAAAGGCGTTCTAGATCCACTTCTTGCAGTGCAGACACAACGAAGCTTGTGTTGTGTAAGGGAAGCTCTGCTTCTCTGATTGTCGATTGGCCATTTCAGCCAGCATGCACTGGTAGTTTTGCTTGTCTTGGAAGCCAATCTAGTCTTGTCACTTGCGTTGATGCTACCAGTGAAATTGGCATGTCAAGGTACCAAGATTATTCTTCTAAGCTGTGTCATCGATATGGTCCATTTTGGCCCAGATCTCTACATCCAAGGGGGCTACGCAAGACTTGGAAAGTTGTGTCTAAAATCGGTCTAGTTTGCGCAGTGCAAGAAAGTGAAGCTGGTTGCCAGCAGTGTGCCGAAGGCGATCCAGGTTTGGGTTGGGGAAGCTCTGCTTTTTCGCTTGTTGATCTGATATTTCGGCATACTTCTCAAGTTCAGTGTTGGCCGGGATTTGCTGGTAGTTTGCTTGGTTTAGAAGCCAGGTGCCCGCAGGTGCTCCCTGTGAAGTTACAATGGCAAGATGCCAAAATTATTCTTGCACGCAGTATGCTTTGGCCTATTTTGCCTCAGATCTCGATCTCTAATCACCAATGGCGACGGCACAAGACTTGGAAACTGGAGTCTAAAATTTTTCGAAATACAGTTTGCACTGTGAAAAAAAGTGAAGTTGCGAAGTTGTAGGTAGCCAAGAGTGTAACCAAGGCGATCCAGGTTTGTGTTGGGGAAGATCTGGCTTTTCTGATCGTTGATTTGACATTCCATGGACAATGGCGGCACACTTCTCAATTTCGACGCCAGCCAGCAGGCACAGATAGTTTCGCTTGTCTTGGAAGCCAGCCTGCAGTGTAGTCTCGCTGGTTGCACGAATGATACTTTCGAAGTTGCAGCAGCATGGCGTCAAAACTATTCTTCCAAGATGGGGTGGTCATTTGGCACACTATGGCCTAGATCTCTACATTACATCCAAGGGGGCTGTGCATGACCTGCAACCCTTCAACAGCAACGATCGAACGCACATCCGAGCGGGCTGAAATCCCAAGATCGACGCACTTTCATTTTTTTCGATCTCCAATCCACAGAAGTCACAGAAGTGTTTGGAAGAAGTCATCGTTCCTCAGACGCCGCCATGAGTTTAGACCTGCCCGGCTTTAGAATTGGTTGTCATGCTTACAAGAGATTGACAGAAAAGTGGCAAGGCCTAAACCCTAAGCACATAAAAAACGCGACCTGGCCAGAAGGATGCGGCCAGCGGAACGAGAAAACCAGAAAACGAGAAAACCAGAAAACCGAGAAAACCGAGAAAACCAGAAAACGAGAAATTGAAAACCAGAAAACAGGAACACTTTTGGCCGTTTTCGGGTTTCGTCGTTTTCGCCGTTTTCGCGTTTTCGGGTTTTCGCCGTTTTCGCGTTTTCGCG